>JBAMIE010205750.1:0-37431 GCA_037177295.1 Kaempferia parviflora
TGCTTTGTTCACTTACCTTCACATGAACGCCACAAGCTTACAGCTCAATCAGTAAGGTGTGCATTTATGGGATATAGCACTACTCACAAAGGATTTCTGTGTTATGATGCTACCACTAATCGACTGCGTGTTTCTAGAAATGTGATTTTCTTTGAACATGAGTACTATTTTCAGCAGCAAAATCTCCCTTCAAATGGTGTTATTCTTCCTAGCTTTGATGAAATATCTTCTTCCATTGAGCGTTTTAAACCCGGTTTTGTCTATCAGCGGCGACATCCCTCGTCATCGCAAATCCTTCCCGACCCTGATCCAGTGTCCACTTCGGTGGCTCCTCGAAGATCTAATCGCATCAGCCGTCCTCCTAATTGGTATGGTTTTTCTACCATTTTAGCTGATATTACAGTTCCTACCTCTTATTCTCAGGCCACTAAACATGTATGTTGGGAGAAAGCTATGCAAGAGGAACTTCAAGCTCTAGAAGAGAACCATACTTGGGATATTGTTCCCTGTCCCATCGGTATCAAACCCATTGGTTGTAAATGGGTATATTCTATTAAGTTGAGATCTGATGGCTCACTTGACCGATACAAAGCAAGGTTGGTGGCACTCGGTAATCGACAAGAGTATGGAGTTGATTATGAGGAGACATTTGCACCAGTAGCAAAAATGACGACAGTGCGACTTGTTCTAGCTATTGCTGCTTCTAAGGGCTGGTCATTACAGCAGATGGATGTTAAAAACGCCTTTTTACATGGGGATCTTAAGGAAGAAATTTATATGACTCCACCACCAGGATTATTTTCTACACCCTCTTCTGATGTCTGTAAACTAAAAAAGTCACTCTATGGTTTAAAACAGGCCCCACGTGCTTGGTTTGATAAGTTTCGATCCACGCTTATTCAGTTCTCTTTTGTCCAGAGTCAATATGATTCCTCTTTATTTCTTTGCAAGACTGCTAAAGGAATTGTTTTGCTCCTAGTATATGTTGATGATATCATTATTACAGGGACCGACTCTGAATTAATTTCTCAGCTTCAACAACGCCTTCAAAGTTCTTTTCATATGAAGGACCTAGGTCCTTTATGCTATTTTTTAGGGCTTGAAGTGAATTCTACAACGGCTGGTATTTTCTTAAATCAGCATAAATATATTCAGGAAATAATTACATTGGCTGGTCTTCAAGATGGTCGATCTGTTGATACTCCCTTAGAAGTGAATGTTAAATATCGTCGTGATGAGGGTGATTTTCTTCCTGATCCCTCCTTATATAGACGTTTAGTGGGGAGCTTGAATTATCTAACTATTACTCGGCCTGACATTTCTTTTGCTGTTCAACAAGTTAGTCAATTTATGCAGGCTCCTCGACACCTTCACTTGGCTGCTGTGCGTCGCATTGTTCGCTATTTGCAAGGCACTTCTACTAGAGGTCTTTTCTTTCCTGTGAATTCTCCTATTCACTTGGTTGCATACAGTGATGCTGACTGGGCTGGTTGTTCTGATACTCGACGTTCCATTACTGGCTGGTGCATGTTTATTGGCAATTCTCTTGTCTCTTGGAAAAGCAAGAAGCAAGATCGAGTGTCAAAATCTTCCACTGAGTCTGAATATCGTGCTATGTCCTCTGCGTGTTCTGAGATTATTTGGCTTCGAGGACTATTGGGTGAGCTTGGGTTTCCTCAAATGGAACCTACTCCGCTTCATGCGGATAATACTAGTGCTATCCAAATTACAGCTAACCCAGTGTTTCATGAGCGCACCAAACACATAGAAGTGGATTGTCACTCTATTCGTGAAGCATATGATGCACATGTCATTTCTCTACCTCACATAATCATTGTTCAACAGCCCGCTGATGTATTTACTAAGGCTCTCTCACAATAACAACATCAATTTTTGGTTACCAAATTGATGCTTTCTGATCATCCAGCATCAATTTAAGGGGGATATTAATGGCAGATCAATTGCTATGATTATGGAAGAAATTATGACAGAGATTTCAAGATCTAATTTACCATAATTTGTGTATTAGCTGTAGATATTCTTACCTAAATAGATTAGCAGTAATTAGTATAATTATTGTAAATATTTTCTTGTCTAAAATAGGTTGTGCAACAATTCCTATTTAAAAGAAATATGATCAAAGAAAGAGGCATTCAATCCTTTTTTCATATCGTGTCACATCTGTCACCTGCAACCGACTATTTTTTTCCATGTATTTACACAAACTTAAGAACAAATTGTAAAATATCTTGCTAAATTTTTAGCTGTACTCACTTTTTTTGTGTGTGAGACAGCCAAGATTGACATCTAATCTCCAACTTTAAAGAGCGTGTTATAATAAATAATCCCATGACATTAGTGTACAGTGTATTACTTTAGGAGCTTTTATATATTGGGAGTGATTGTTTAACAATACAATTAAATTGGCTTTTCATCTCAATTTTATTCATATGCATTATAAAATTTCTTCCTAATAGAAAAGTTAATTAGTTTGACAGGTTAGAGCATGTTCAACATGACTAATAAAAAAGTTTAAGTTATATGTGTGCATTAGTTCTACCACTTGTTCGCTTCAGTTTTTTCTCGTGTCCATAATAAATTGGCTACAGGTCAAAACTTTCTCAAACTCTTATCAAGAAATTAAAATCAAAATAAATCTAGTATGCAACCAGCTATAAGACATTATATTTTATGATTGAACAGCAGCATGGGTTTAGCGCCATTATCCAAGGGACCAGGGCTATAATACAAGTCAATTTAGCACCACAATTTTTAGAATGAAATAAATGTCTGAATGATTTAAGTGCTCAGTATCATAACGTACCTGTTTACAATAAAGCCAACTTTAAAATCAAAAGAGAAGCCAAAGTTTTCACAGATTGATAGTTTCTCAATTCTCAAGCAAATACGGAATGGAGGAAAGATTTTACTTAGGACAGGATGCTTACCATCACCAATTACAGTAAAATTGAGACGCTGACCGACTCGAAGAACTGGACTCCTAGGATAAAGTTGAACGCCAACAGATACCTGGTGATATATGTGATCCGTTTCAACTATTGATACCAGGTAGAAATGTGAAATATTGAATTTGGTACAAATAGATAAGTTTAGAGTTGCATAAATAATGTTTTGAAAGAAACAACTAAGGCAAAGCATTTTAAAATTGTAAATCATAACAGGAAGACACGAGCATCTTGACTATATAAAGTATGTGGAAATTTTGGTTGCCTGCAACAAAGTCCTATCAAAGTATCAGGAAAAATAATCAATACCAACACAAAATCTGCCTTCCTTGGGTCATTATTGATGGATATCCTTACAAGAGCATTGCCAGGATTCTTTGCCTGCATGTCAAGGAAATAAAGAGTAGCTCAGAGAACATTGAAACAAGGACAGTGACGCTGTCAATTGTAATCATTGAATGCAGGAAAAAATGACAATCATACCTCTAAAATGATACGACCATTGCCCAGCATGCTGTCATCAGCCTTCGGTGACATAAAAATAGAGAGAACATCAGGACGATTAGTTTCAATATCCAGTGGAACTACACCATGAGCCTCGGTGAAAGGATACCCTAACAAGTGACAAGAAGGAAGATAAGGTGAAAAGACCTGGTACAGAATGATAAATATTATAAATAAAATTGTTCGATTATTCTGCAGATAGATGTACCTAAATAATCTGAGTAGGTGACAATTAACTCGAGTTTTGAATTAGCAGCAAGGGAAAGAACATGTGATGAAGCTTCATTTGTGTTTACCCTAACTTGTGAAACCTGAGCAAAGAAGAAAAGGCATTCATGTTCCTAGTTAGGGTCCATATATCCAGACCTATAGCTATTTAAACAAACGATATAGAGGTACAGCATTTTCCAAATAAATGCAAGATTTGCAACAGAATATAGTAAGCGCATAAGATCAAGTTTAGGCAAGATAGGCTTATTGCAGAGAGTGAATGGAGTACATATATATCTTGCATCCATCCAATTCGAGGTTTGACAGAAAAAAGTTGTGCTTATACCAATCAGTCAATCCAAATAACATTATCAGAGGCAGAGCATATGGCGCAAATATTTAGCAATCTACCTTTTTCACCTATTATTTTATATTTTCACTCAACAATGTCAAGCAGTAGAAGCCAGTATACTACTGAATAGCTTTTATCTCATACCAGCTGGACAGGTTTCCATTATGTATTTGATCACCAATTATTGACAGCAAAAAATTCGCTTCAAATGTATTATTAGGTCAACAACTGAATCTGGAATTTCCAATTTGCATACCTAGTCAATTCAAGCCTTATTTTGGTGCTTCAAGTTTCAAACATCGCAATACTGCAGCCACTACACTTTTAAGTGATTCCAATTGCTTGTTTGGAGTAACTTGGACCAGGACGAAATGATTTTCTAACATTCAGTGTGTTTTTGATTCACAAAATGTTTTCCTAGAAAATCTAAATGTCATTTTCTATTGTTTGGCGCAATGAAAAACCATGGTCCAAGGAAATTATTTTATTGGTCAACAAAAGAATCTGTGGCTATTTTGCTGGAAAATGACTTTGCTCAAATTGAGAGGGCATAATTTTCTTCTCCCATGATCATCTTCCCCACGAGTTTGTCTCTCTCGAATCTTGATCCATGCAAACCCATCTTCTGCCACCACCTATGGCCAATCCACCTCAACCCTTACTGGCTTACTGGCCTCTTCTCCTTCTCCCCTACGGCTCCCCCCACCATAATTGCTAGTCCTTCTAATGCTAGATCAATCTAGGGCAAGGAAAGCAATGTACAAGCCATGGTCAACATTTATTTATCCGAACCAAATTGTAGCTATGTGATACTAAAAGAAATGGTGGACGATATCATCACAATCCAACTATCCAAGAACAACCAGGAAAAGCACCGACGCAATGACATTTGAGCTTTTGCTGAGGACAAAGGCCTGGAAGAGGACAGTGGCGGTGGACACCATTGTGATCCCGTTGTTGATCTAGATGGTGTTTGTGGCATCATCAAACCATTGAGGGAACGAGCACGCAGTCAATGCACTATTGGTGGCATGCGATGGCAGTTCAGTAGAGATGAGGAAGAGGGCAATGGAGGGTGAGGTGGTAGTGCAACTGCTGCAGAACCAATGCAAAAGGAACCCTAACTCCGACCTTAGGAAGAGAAAATATTTTCAAGCATCATAGCCAAATAAGGAAAATAATCCCCTGTAAAAGTTTTCTTTCAAAAAAAATATGTTACATGGGCAAGTAATTTTCCAGCAAAGACAGACTCTTAAGGGATAAGTTAAACTTTAGAAGTCAAATTGAGACTTATGTTGAACTCTCCCAAGGGTATAGAATTAGAAAAAAGAATTGTACATAATCCTATTAAATAAAATAATATTTAAAAAGTACATATTCTTTTTTCATGAATTAACATGAATTGTACTCACTATTTCATCTGGTGCAATTCTAAATCAAGTTATTCCAGTTACTGACCATTTGTCATTGAAATAGTAGACTTGTTGTACTAGTGAGCACTTTTCTACCATATATGCGGAGTAAAAAGATATTATTGCATGTGACACATTGATTCAGCAGTCCAATAAAATAGTTGAGATGATCATAAATTCAGTAGAAAACAGAAGAAATATCTTTAGAATTACAAAGGGAGATAAAACAAAAGGAAAGGAAAAAAATCTTCAATTGAATCAAGCTATTTAATAGAAACTGACCTCCGCAGCCCTTACACAGCATGCAATTTCTTTTCTACTAGTTGCATGATCTTTTGCTAGAACACAAGCAATATCCTTGCTTTCCCTTGTTATAATTTTACCTTCATCAATAGTAATACCTTCATGTTTCAAATTATCAGTACCTGTGCATGTCCTCAGGATAGAATAACTAAAACTTCTATGAGAATCCAATTGCCTATATGGATCTGAAAACCTTGGCAAAAGTACTGAAGTGGTATAAAAAGGTGGAAAGATCCAAGTAATTGGTATTCCAAGTGCCACAGGAGGATTTGGTACAACTTCCAACAACTTTGAAGCATTGTAGAATACTTGCTGACGAGAACCAGACAACAAAATATCACATGACACAGAGATATATAATTCAGCTTTACCTGCAGATCTAGTTCATAGAAAACCCATAATCACATAAAGGTGTCATAAACATACTTCATGGAAATTTATGAAAGAATAAACAATTCAAAACAAATCCATACCAACATCAGGCTGATCGTAAATTGTTTTTAATACTTGAAGTATTAAAGCAAACAAAAAAATGAAAGGAAATTTGTTATGAGATCTTATATGAATGAATTTAGATTAGATTTCTTCACTGATGAGATAACAAAAATATATAGATTAAACATGGAAAATGCACTTATCTACCAGCATAACACACATTTTCAAGGATTTCAGTTAAAAGATTACTTGTAGGCTTCATTATTCTGGGATTTTATTCCTCTTACTACTACTAAACAAGGGAACTAAGTATCTTGCACCTTTTTACAAAAGGGTGAATAACGATCGGAGGAATATAACTCTTACATTCAAATAGATGTGAAAATTTATAAAACTCAGTTTTAAGAATGAGCATCCAATTGGCATATGTGAATGACCCTGTATAATCAAAATCCCAAGGATGCAAGCCCACCTATTCAGCTTAGCCAACTCAATGACTCAGCGCATAAGTTTTGCTCACTCAAGTGAAAATTACAGTCAGATCAAGGTTGACTAAAATGTTGGCATTGAGGTATCACATTGGCATGTAAACTGTGAAAAGGTGACACTGCTACAATTCCTAAACTTGGAGCAGCCTCCATATCACTAGCACTCAGAGAATGCTCCCGAGCAATCTTTTATTGTTGCTTGGCTTCTCTTCTTCTCACTATCACATGCCAATTTTCAATTAATTCAACACAACACATTTGATGATTTCGAGTTGGTAGTCATTGGCAGGATGTAACCTCACCTACTAGCTTCGGAAATGCATGTTGCAGTGGTTAAAGTACCATTAATTGCATTTTGTTTATCACATGGTGTGTTGACATGCAAGATTGCCGACTTTGGATACCATGAAGGAAACTAAGCTGAGAAAGAAAGATTGAAACGGATATGCATAGTCTTAAATCCTTTGATCATCATTTAAAAGGGAAAAAAAAGTTAGCTATATGCATGTGGAATGGTTGTATTTATAGCCATTGGAAGTGTGAGTGTTTAATGCAAGGTTTAAAATCTCGACCCGTGCCGAGGTTTCAGTCCCAGACCGGAACAATACGGTTTCGGTATCGTATGGTGTCATACCGGTACAGTTTCGGTATTTTTTTATTTATATATAGTAATCATTAGATAAATATATTTATGGTGTATAATTTAAACATAAGTTGTATATTGATTTTATATAAGTTTTCCATTATTAAAGAACTTTATATTGTTAGAAAAAATAATTAAATATAATTTTCATTAAAGAAAATGGATGTATAATAACTCGAATTAAAATTGATACAACACAATATGTTACCTTAATTAAATAATCCTAATTATATAAATTAATACAAAGATGCTATTTTATATATAATAATTATATAAATTAATTATTTATTCATTTCATTAATTATTAATTTAAATAAAATATATATTTAAAATTGTTAAAAATATATTAGAATATTAATTAAATATTAAAATAGTAAAAAATATATAAAATAATTTTAAAAAATATATATCAAAATATAAATCGGATTTATTCATCCGACGACGCTTTCGGCTTAGCCAGAAGTTCGCATCGCGACCCCTCTGGCGCCTGTGACGCTTCAGCCGCCTCGCGATCGCGGTACTTTGGTCGTGAAGCCCGCCGGAAGCTAGTTGGAGGTGTCCTCGGCAATCGCGGTACTTTGGGCGTGTCATTGCCGGTTTCAGTCGACGGCGAAATGCAACATTTCGCCCACGGAACGACACGAAATTTTATCCCTTGCGTGGAGTCGCATGTGATCAATCTTTATTTGCACAATGATACTATATTGTTATATACCACCTATGAGAGGCTTTTAGTCCATCCATCAAATGACATTATTACACTATGAGAAAATCCAATAATTAACTTAATGATTTGTTGAAAGTTAATTTACCAAAATTTTATCATTGATGTCATTTACACATCCTCATATGATTAGGAACATTAATGATTATTGAAAATTATGTTAATTGATAATAAATGATGATAATAATTTAGCAATGATAGTTATAACTCAAAATATCAACAAACAACAAAAATAAAAATAATAGATGAATATAGATATATTTATATATCTATATGTGTACAAGTTAAAGAATTTAAAGTTGCAAGATGAAAATTGTGACCTATTTTAAGTTCCTTTGCCTCCTAAATAAAATTAAATTATGCACACCTTACTTGTTTACCCTCTTAACAATTTGTGCTTAGCTTTTCTTTGACCTCTAAATTTGTAGTCATTGGCACCCTTTTAATAGCAATTGGTTTCATCTAGTACATATTGTTGCTCCTTGAAGACAAAATATTTATATACATATATGAAATTTATTGATCCTTAGATTGATTTCCATTTTATCTGTATAATTTTCATTTTACTTGTAGACAAAATATTTATATGCATATATATGAAATTTATTGATCCTTAGATTGATTTTCATTTTATCTGTATAATTTTCATTCTACTTGTAGACAAAATATTTATATACGTATTTATGGATTTCTTGGTTATCTTGAGTTAGTACATGATTGGTTGGCTCTTAGTTCCCTTTCATTATGTCGCCACCAAATGGGATACCTCCTACTAAGTGGAAATTACATCCCACCGCGTGACAGTTTTTATTTGGCCACTCTTACTCTATGTCCTCCTTATCTCCTTCATTCCCTCATTCCTTTTTTTATCAGTGATGATGGACACCACACCTTGGCGGCTTGGCCCACTACTAGCACCATCTTGTTACTGGCAGGGGAACAAAATCTCAACGTGGAATGAAACTGTAAAGTTTGTTTAGAGATTCCCACTAGTTTGCTTAGACATAATATATAGGACTAAGGTATAAAACATACCGTTGCTGAAAGTAGGACAATGTTCACATGACTTGGAAGCATGATAATCACTTCCTCCCAAACAACTCCTCTCTCAGCATCATTAACATAATGCACTTCATCAAATATAACCTGTGCACAATAACAAAAGAAGAATTAAAGAAAACTCATTTTAATCGATCCGAATAAAATGAACAAGAAGCAAGCACATTACCCATTCGATGTCTCTAATGATATCAGCACCTTTATAAAGCATTGACCGCAATATCTCTGTAGTCATGATAAGACAAGATGCCTCTGGCTTCAAACTTACATCTCCGGTAAGAAGGCCTACATCAAATTTCCCAGAAAAATCCCTGTACTTTTGGTTGCTGATAGTTTTTATTGGAGCAGTATAAACAGCCCTCGTGCAATGCTACAATAAAATCCATTTCAATTAAAAGAGGCAAATGAATATGTTTCAAAACTAGGATGCCTAATGTTAGGTTAGACTTGGAACAGTTCAGCACAAGATTAACTAAACTATTCAGACAACATGGACAATACCAGAAAGAAATATGTGACCTTGCAAAACATTTCTTCAAACGTGGAATTTGTGAGAACAAGAAAATGTTTACAGAGAAATGGAAGATTATGCATACCTTTGATGCTAAAGCAAATGCATATTCAGCAACAACAGTCTTTCCGGCAGAAGTATGAGCAGCTACAAAAACAGACTCACCTCTCTCAAGATAGTATATAGCCTGCATTCACCAGAAGGTAATAAAATGATTAGTTTCGATATATTAAATAGTTTACACAAAATTACTATTAATCAAAGTAATATTATTTTTTTCACTATTATTATCTGTTTTAAGGACATAATTTATCTTCGATTTAAGTCCTTAACAAACACTAGATTTGTATGCACAACCTTCAATTTTTATTTGTTTTTGGAAGTGCTTATGTTGAGAAACACAACATTCTGCCTATAAATCCACAACCCTCCTTACAACAATAATAAGATCAGGTTTTAAAATAGTCAACTCATCAAGCCTTACATTGTTTGAAGAGAGAGCAGATAGGATTAAAATGACATAATACAAGGCATTGAAGCATCTACAATATTTTACTCTATTATTCTAATGTATCAACAATCAATTAGTAGCCGCCACCTTGTTACATCTCATCTTTAACATTTCTACACCAATACCTCAATAAAGTATTTACTCTCCATTTAAAGTGAGTAATACTCTAAGAAATTATATGAGGCTCATGAGAACCACCTCCTTCTATTAGTATGAACCATAACGCAAAAAACTTGATTACCCGATTAATAAGCAGATTCTATTTTGACATATCTTGCGTATCCAAACAAAAGACTGAACTATTACCTATATATGAAACAAGAGGAACAATTATTATGTTACACACCCATTCAACTGATGATGGGAAAAATAGGTAAACCAATTAAACTTTGAAAATCAGTAAATTACCTTTTAAGGCATAAGCACATCAAAAGTTCAATATGTTCACAAGAAGAAAAGAGTGGTACAATACTCCTAGAATTGGAAGGATGGGAAGGGAAAAGATGTAAAGCACTAGGTAGAAGGTAAAGGATAAGAAGTTCTATCAGAATCAAACCACATAATTTAAGCAGAAACGATAGAGAAAGTGTGGTTTCAATCATGGTTTGAAATCTCGTACCATGACCGTTGAACAGTCAAAACATGTTGCTTTGATAAATTATCAAAATTTGATACTCCTAAACACCAAGACAGTATCTCCTATGTTGTTATATCAATTGTGTCGATAAATATTATTTCATTCTGACACTTAACACCCTTGGCCTACTACAATTAATATAATGTTGTCATTTTATTCCATAGCTTGCCTGCATACAAGATAATATCCAAATCGTAGCATTGCAGATGGAAAGAAAACATTGAGCTTAACTATATAGTTGTCTTAGCTTTTTCATTTTCTTCATCTCTTTCCTCCTTCAACCTAAAATTTATCACCTATATTATACATCGAAACGTCAGCAAAATATTGAACCAATATCATTCCAATCAAAGACAAAGACCAAAACACCAACATGGCTTGAGATTCAAAATAATTGGATAAATGTATCCATGGAACAAGGTTTAAAATCCGAAACCATATCAGAGTTTCGATCTTTAACTGAACAATGAAATATCGAAGATGAATGAGATAAAAAGAAGAAGAAAAGAAGATAGCTATATATTAAGTTTCAAAATTTGAGCCTCATCTTCAAGGAAATTGTTTTGGCATTATGTTGTATGGAGACAAATCTAAAAAAATGACAATGTAAGGCTTCATGCAACATCGTGAGGCTTCGCACGATGACAAAGACCATTACAAACTTCATATGAGGCTTCTACCATGATGAAGATGAGGCGCGAGGCTTCCTGCAAGGCTTCCGTATGCAAGGCTTCCGTATGGCCTAGGATGATGTCACAATGAGGTGATAACCTTCTACGATGCTACTCGACAAATTGGTAGTGGCTCCTTTCTTCTTCCTCTCTTCCTCCAATCTTCTTAATCTCTCCTCGCATATTCCTTCCTCGTCAATGCATCTAGCATTGCATGTTGGTATCAACATGGCACTCCCACACATGGAATGAAATATCGAGTTGTGTCATCGCATGCGTCACGCGCGTGCAATAGAAGGAAGAAGGAAGAAGGAAGAATGAATCAATCTGGGATAATTTAGGGATGACTTACCCGGAAGCATCGGGCTCAACAAGGCCACCGACGAGAGATCAGTAGCGACAGAGAGGCGACGGCGACGGCGAGGTGATGATGGCGAGGCTACGACAACGAAGCCGAGAAAAAATCACATGTAAAGGGAGGTAGCGGCAGAATCGCCAATTGCGTGAGAAAAAGTAGGATTTTTTTTAAAAAAAATTAAAATTGTTATTATATATATATATATATATAATTTCTAATTAATTATTATATATATTATAATTATATATTATATATATTATAATTAATTATATAAATAAACTGTTAATTAATTAATATTATTATAATATATAATTTTGTTTTTTTTTTAATTTAAAATAAAAAAATTAAAGTAAAAAAAAATAGCCAAAGGGGGTCATTGGCAATGGGAGGGCAAATTCTTGGGGAATTTGTAGGAGGGCAAATTCGTGGACAATTTGTAGGAGGCAAATTCGTGGGCAAAATTACAGGCAAGTGAAGGGCACTTGTATAGGCGAATCGTGAAAGCATTGTGAGTAAATTGTGAATGATTTGTATGGGCGGATCATGAGCAATTTGTGAGCAATTTCGGTATTGTTCCACTTGTATTCCTTTATTGTTGGGAATGATAGAGGTTGGGATTTATCCCGTATATGCTGGTGTTGCTTGTTCGCATTGTGGCTTTGTTGGTGCCTTTGAATTGGACATTCGTGGTGCATTCGTTGGGAGGCTGAGTTAAGTGCAGAACTTGATTTCCGCACAGCAAATTTTTTAAGGTGAAAATTACCCGTAATTTATATAATATATAGTTATATAATTTTAAAATCAAACTTTAAATTATTTATATAAATTAAAAATAGATTAAAATTTTATAAAAATATTTAAAATAATTTTAAAAATTAATAAATAATTTTAAAATTTTATAAATAATTCTAAAAATTTAATTGTTAAAAAATTAAAAAATATATAAATTTTTTAAATCAATTTGATTTTAGAATGCAATATAAGCTATATATACATATAAACTATAATATTTAATGTATGTTATTTAGAATATTTATATACTATAATTATATAAATATATATTATATAAATTAGGATTTTTCTATTAATTTATATAATTATCATAGATAATATTTTTTTATCTTAGAATCAATTTGAGATTTAAAACCATAAATATTATAGGAAATAATTTAAATTATCTATCCTTTATTTCGAAAGTTTTGATAAATGTATATTATCAAGTTACATAAAATTAATATACAACTTATTTTTAAATTATATATATATATATATATATGATACGTTACCGTAACTGTATCGTTTTGGTCCAAAACCAAAATCTCGGCACGTGTCCAGATTTTAAACCTTGCTCTCACATCTCAATTCCAACCAAGGACCAAAATCTTAAACAAGATTCCAAATATTGTATACTTGATAATTTAACATTTTTATATTTATTAAGTTGAGATTTATGTTAATGAATTTATTATATTTGAATTATTGTGATATCATTTGTTTATTTTATTAATTTAATTATTAAGTAATCGGAGGCTTTAACAAATAATATATACCAAGAAGATCAAAGGAGGAAAGCGAAATGGGAAATGGATTTTTTTTCTTATCACTAAAGTTTTATTATTCAAGATGGGATGGTTCAAAAATAAAAAATGTCCTGAATATTAACTAATCATACACAATTTTTTCCTTTATATTGCATATAATATTGTGATTCAAGGGAAACCATGAGACATAAGCAAGCTTTGCTAGGTTCAAGCATGAGACAAACCTCATTTATCCAAGTTTGCACCATTAGATAAGTTCTCCAAGGAAGCAAAACAAGGACATGTGATGGGCATCTTGGGGAAGGAGCTGGATCAAGAGAAGTTGGGACCAAAAAATGAAACAAGGGATGAGAAAGGGTATTTTTATATATGTACCCTGATTCCTTCCTAATTTCTGTCCAAGTAAACTGACAATAATATCAATCATCCTCCATTTAACTATAAACATACTTGAGGGATCATCAAGTAGTTTTAAAACTTTTCTTGGTAATCATTTTTTTTTAAATAATTAATTTATACTCATCAACTATTACAACATTGTTTACAAATATCACACACAAGTTTCTCTCAAATAAGATAGTCCAGACTCTTCATCTACCCTCTTCATTGCATTGGATACTCAACACTCTAACAACAAAGCTCCACGTAAACACTTACTATTTCCGTGCAATATGTAAAAGATTTTAAAAATAGTCATATCAGGCACTCAAATCCATACCCGAGTTCGAATAACATAATTTGTGAGGTCATCTAATCTAACTAAAAAATATAAGCAGTTAAAGCTAGCACTTGATATACGTCCTGCATTCGTAATTACTAAAAACTAAATCAACCAATATAATTGGGAAACCTAAGAACTAACAAGATATCATTTATCGTTAAGCTGAACATTACAAAAGCCAAAAAAACAAATCAACACAAGCAAGTTTTGGTTGATTAGATGGTCAAGATGTAGAGATGGCAGTAGGTCGTGTATTTTTTAGGTACTACCTGAACTCATGCCAGATAAAATATTTGCCATCTAAACTGATTAAGCAATGTTAAGAAAAATTAAACCCAAATACCAAAGCACAGTCAGGTACCCGAACCCAACATAACCAAGTAATTACTTACTGAAACACCATTCTCAAGTACCCATTGTCAATCCCTAACCAATGGATGATTATAATTGGAGACATTCTGTAACAATCCAAGAAATTTCAAAAATGCCCCAAGTAAAATGAGAAACCAGATTCATTTTCAAAAATGTTTATCACATATCTTTTTCTCCTCTCCATAACTCTTTTTCAGGCTTTCACATATTCCTCATCAAAGAATAACATTTCACTATTGCTCTTATAAAAGATTATTAAAAGTTTTTCTCCAATTCCTCAAGAATCATAATTTTCAAATTTCAAAAAAAATGAAAATTGTTAAACAGTATTTTTTCCAATGGTGTGTCTGGCATTTCCCATCATAGATTGGTTGCACAATCAGTGTATTTCATTTTGAGGAGATAGATTAGAATTATCATTTCCCAGTATTGATAAGAATTAACAAATTCTAACCTCTTTCTGGAAGCTATCCAACTCAAAAGGGAAGTCAATAGCCATATCAGGAACAAGTTCATGGAAATGATCAACAATTAAATCATTCCCACCAAGAAGAGCCCACACCTGAAAAAAAAAGTACGAATATTGCAAGCATATAGTTACTGCAAAAAAACGAGGTCAGCCCTATATCAAACAAAAGGCAGCATTCAACTATAAATGGGCCAAAATTTAAATTACTTTGTACTTAATTGTTATGAATTCAGAACCTAATACAAGGCATAGAATAATCTAAAATTTTAATTACAGATAAAATTAACTAATCACAATGGCTATAAAACATGAGTTGAAGCTTTGATTTTACAAAATAATAACATACTTAGATTTTAACTGGTATTTGAAATGTTTATTGGCTCTTACGAAAGAAAAATCCACTTACATCTCTAACTACATATGACAAAGATGTCACTTAACAAGGTGAAATTCAGACCTGATTGACACTTTCCAGCAATATGAAACCACAATAGAAATGTTCCTCCAACCTCAATAAAAATATGAGAGGCAATTAGATAGATGTGCTCTCATGAGCAAAATGCCCAGTGTATAAAATAAATAGATAAAGATATTGTTAATTAAAATTAGATTGTCTTTAAGAAAAAGTACTTTGTTGTAGGCTTCCAACCAGACCTGCTTCAACATATATCTTCATACCAAGTCCTGGGCAGCTGGTTCTGCCCACTCAACTTTAAAAGAGCTCTTAGAAGTATCTTTGACTAATACACTTTTGATAGGAACCCGATTGAACCAAGCATCCGCATAAGCTTCATTTAAGGTCTTTAAGGGTGAAAACTACTACTAGGTGTTCACGGGTATCATCTAATCAATATCATATTAATGTACTTGAATCAGTCTCTTTCTCTCAGAAGTGCACCTATATATATGGTCTGTTTGGCTAGTCACTGTATCAATCTTCCTCCTTTCCTCTATATAAATGAGATAAGAATGGGAAAAGAAGAAACTCTACCAACTACTACATAGGGTAAAGATTCCCTATCTTGTTAGTGGTGTCAGACTTGTTTGAGTTAATTGAGCCTACCTAGTTGCTCACCTTGTTTGACTTGTACCTTCTTTTCATTTTGTCAGTTTTATCGAAACAAGTGTAATTAAGAAGGGAACTGTCTTGGGACAATCATATTTAGTATCGGAACCAAAGGATGATTTGAGAATCCCAACTCAAATTGAGGGCACTAGACCGAGCAACATATTTTATAAAAAAGGAAATTGGATCAATCAGCAGAAAAAGGTACAATATTGGCTCAAATTAGGTCAAAGACTGCCCAAATTCTTTCTCAAATTAGATGTTGCTATTGTTATTTAACGATACTCGTTTGCAAGGTTTAAAATTTTAAGGTGTGCTATAATTTTGATTTATGATCGAAATGATACAGCTTGTGTATCGTGTCAATATGATTTGAGTATTTTTAAAAATATAAAATATAAAAGGGCAGTGCATGAATCAATGTAAGGTTTTGAGGAAGGATCTATTATACACAGCCTTACCAACATTGCAAGAGGTTGTTTCCACGAGGCCACCGGATCACACAGCAACAACTTTACCGTTATGCCGAGGCTTCCCTTTTTAAATATAAAATATATTAATTTAAAAATATTTAATTATCATAGATGTTTATTATTGAGTAAAAGTCGATTTAGGATAAGTAGGTTTGGATTAGATTTAATTTGAGTTTATTTTTATCAGTTCAAAATTATATCAAATTTATATATATAATAATTTAATTTATTTATAGTCATATATTTTATAAGGTTAGATTTCATAATATATTTAATTTTCTTTAACCATCCATATCTTATTTACTGTATTTAACAAGAAAGAGAGGGGAAAAAATTAGCCGAGGGGAGGGAAAAAATTAATCTGAAATAAGGAAAACAAATTGTTACAGCGGCCTTACAACCTCACAGAGGCCTCCATGAGGTCACTGTCGCGTTGCGGCTATAAGCCCGTACCAAAATATATTCTTTGATAGTTGTCAAGTGCATGTATTAACTAGCACAGCTGGATATTTCTAATCATCCTCATTTGTATAGGCTCATCAATCAACTCCAGCTCCCCCATTAACCCCGAAGATTATTAAAGAGAGGAACTCTAACTCTAACAATGAGAGGAGGGACGTTGACAGTACCTCTTTCCCTAAACAAGCTTAACCACAACTACAATTGAATATACAATACCAAGTCACTCTTTCTTAGACAAGAGGCTGGAAGATTAGTAGCATAAGAAGTTAAAACTCATCATATCTCAAAAGGGCACGGGATTCTATGAAACCAAGCAATTGTATTGGCATATCGCCTCTAAATCCATTCCCTCTCTCCCGAGCATTTAGGTCAAATCCTGCTGGTCGAACATCAGAATATAAGTCAAAAGTCAAAGTTCCATTTGACTTCCCTCTTTTCAATCTATCTCTCTTTTAATGTGACAAAAAGGTGATTCGCTCGCCCCAGCGTCCCGCTAACCCGTCCCTAGGTCAAAGGAGGTAAATCACGGTGGCTACTAGCCATTAATGCAAATGGTTAAAGTATGAAGGAAGTATATGCTCGGACGTATCTCTCTCTTTTAATGAACTGAGACTAGGTTACAATATTAGAAAGGTATTATTTTCTTATTGACGTTGCTACATTCAACTAAACTCTTTGAATAAGTCTTAGTCCAAAGAACAACTATTGAAAACAATGCCTATGAAAGGTTCCACAGTAGATTTCCATTTGTTAGCTCTTTCTAATCTAAAGAACTCTTTTGTGGACCAATTCTATTAGGATGTAGTGCGCTAAACACGGAGAAAGCACAGTAAAAAAATAAATACTAGATCCTCTCCAGAAGATCCATGCGAAGGAAAATCATATACTAAGTTTTTATCCTATCTAATAGATTGAAGTTACCTTCGTCGCGTGCCCTTCGCAATCCCGACAGCAACTTTTCTTTGGATGTAGATCTCAACGCGATTAAGTGTTCGTGCCTCTATGGTATCCACACGAACACGTTCTGCCCGTCTCACGAACTCACGATTTAGAGAAGAACAACTAAGAGGTGCTAGCCTCTTTTGTTGTTCAGCCAAAGAGGAGAGAAGAAGAAGATGAAGACTCAAAAGTCATCCACAAAATGCAAGTAAAAGTCGTTTATATTCATTCCAAAAATATGAAAGGTTTTTGACCGTTCATCTTCCTCTCTTAAATGTATGATTAATTCTTAATTAATCATCATTATTCCTTCTTTAATTTGAGTCTAACTCAGACTAGCTTGAGTCTAATCTAATAGGCCTAACTTGAGTTTAACTCAATGGGTTTAAGTTGAGTCTAACTCAAAATGGTCTAATCCAAATCAGACTCAACGCATTAGCCCAATAGTTCATCGAATGAACCAATAAGTCTAATCATCTCATAATTGGCTATTAGGACTAATACTAACAATCTCCCACTAGCACTAGTATCAATTATTACATAGAAGATACTAACACTCTGGGTTAACTCATTAATCTTAAACTCCATAGTATTTTAGTCAAACTAAAATCAATCCATCTCCAAATCAACATGTTCTTGTGTGTGAACCAATAGGCCAACATTAGTAATGTCTCTCAAACTATTTTTAGAGACATAAGCAATGAGCGGCATCTAACAATGCATCATTGCTACCCAAGTAACGAGAATGTTAAGATCCGACATAACCTTTCCATGTCTATTATATTGTATGACTTGGTCCTTCTATCCTTGATATCTAGATTGATCAATGACGCATAGACCGTGTCATCCTCTTATCAATCTTTGTGTTTCTTGATCCCTAAGTAGACACACTCAATCAAATAAGCATAATATCTAATATTGACTAATTTTATCATGGTCATGTATTTTTGTGTCCTACTTGATCAAGGGACCCACAGATATCACTTCCGTCATATGGAAAGGATAGATCTCATATACATCACTCGCAGCCCTCCGTATAACTCATTGCATACCTAGTGATCGACTACCTGTTACGGGTGACGATAGTAAAATACACAACTCCTTATATAGGGAACAGTAGTCATATCTAATGACTATTTATACCAATAGTCACTATGAGAATGTTTATGACACTCATATAACGATCCATGAAACAATCTCATGGCAGGTCATTCAATATATATTCTCTAATATATACTCATCAACCTGATATCTCATATCCATGACCTGTGAGATTAAATCATCTACATGCTAGTCTCAACGTATTAATATTATCCATGCATATTAATATTTGACTAAGAATAGTTAAGAGTAATGTCCTCTACAATCTCTCAGTATCAAATCAACTAATTGATATGTTGTAAACTAAAACCTACTACCCTAGGACATTATTATACTTATTTATCTAGCACAGATCTGAAATAAGTATAATAACCATAGTTTTGCTTTTTATTAATGAAATATGATACAATACGTCCCTTATCAATCATCTCAAGATTGGCTCGTAGGACTTACACTAACAATCTCCTTATGTCACTAGTGTTAATCACTGAAATATCTAATACCTGTGACCATATGCTTCCCTTATTCCAAAGCTTTGGTCAATGGATCCGCAATGTTAGTATCAGTCGGTACTCTGCATATCCTCAATCGTGCATCGTTGTAACCCTTTACTGCGAGATACCAAAAAATAATCTTTCGTTCTTCTCAAGTACTTAAAAATATTCTTAATCGTTATTCAATGACCTTCACCTAGATTTAATTGGTATCTGCTGGTCATGCTTAACGCATACGAGATATTAAGGTGAGTACAAAGCATGACGTGCATGATAGACCCTGTAGCAAAGGCATAAAGAATCTAATACATGCAGTCTCCTTTCTACCTTAGAAGTGAGGTATTGAGTCTTCTAAAGACTCACACCATGTGACATTAACAGAAATCCCCTTTTGAAGTTATGCATGGCAAAACAATTAAGCATCTTGTCAATATATGTAATCTGACTTAAGCCAAGCAATCTGTGATATCTATCTATAGATCATGATGCCTCAAATGTAGACTGTTTCACCTAAGTCTTTCATTGAGAAACAATTCTCAAGTCGTGTCTTCACATACTACAGTGTAGGGATATTATTTACAATCAGAAGTATGTCATTCATTGTAATATATGTTCGTTTCATTGGGATATCCTACAAAATAGCACTTATCAGATTTAAGTTCTAGTTTCTCTAACGTCGAACGTAAGTCTCACAACCCCAAATCTTCATAAAAGATATTTTAAGACTCGTCACGTATATGAAGTCTTTATGACGGATTTTGGATAGAACGCAGTTAAGTGTGAAAGCAGCCGTCTCTAGAGCATATCCCAAAAAGAAGTAGATGACTCATCATGAACCGTACCATATCTAATAAGGTATGATTTCTCCTTTTTGATACATCATTCCAAAGTGGTGTTCCAGGAGGAGCGAGTTGAGATATGATCCCAAACTGGTCACGAAGCTCTTGCTAAGGTATTCCCCATCTTGATCGTATCAAATCATCTTAATACGCTTACCAAGTTGGTTTTGTACTTTATTCTTGAATTCTTTAAACTTTCTAAAGGATTCTGACTTGTGTTTCATTAAATACACATAGTTGTATCTACTGAAATCATAAGTAAAAGTAATGAAGTAATGATAACCTCTTCTAACTGCTATTCTGAAAGGGGCCACGTACATCTGTATGTATAAGTCCTAACAAGTCATTAGTTCTTTCGTTGTGTCCACTAAATGGAGTCTTTGCTATCTTACATTGTAGACAAGATTCACATACATCATATGATTCAAAATCAAATGAGTCCAAAAGTTCATCTTTGTGGAGTTTGTGATATGCGATTCTCATTTATGTAGCATAAGCGACAATGCTAGAAATATGTTTGGTTTAAATCATTAGATTTAAATCATTTTGTATTTATGTTGTAGATAGGATTTTCAAAATCTAAAACATAGAGTCTATACATAAGAGGTGCACTACAATAGAACATTTCATTTAAATAAATAGAACAACATTTGTCCTTTATTATAAATTAAAGACCCTCTCATGCACATAATAGCACTCTTCTAGTTTTAAAATAAGAGTAGGCAAAGATAAAGAATATGTTCCTACAGCTATAGCAGCAACTCTTGTGCCATTACCTACTTCGTCCTTTGTTAACGGTCTACTACTATTTTAAGGCTTGCACATTTATACAAATATGAGATGCACAGTCGGTATCTAATACCACGAAGAAGTAGATAGATTGACTTCTATAACATATATACCTGAGGCTGAAATTTTACTTCTCTTCCTTTTACTTCCTCTAGATATAACTTGCATTCCTCTTCCAGTGTCCGGTCTCACCACAGGTTCCTTCTTTGGGCACCTTGCCTTTAGGTTTCAATGCATAAGATTTGGGTTTCCCTTTGGTTTGGGTCTTACCCTTACCTTTGGGATGTCGTTTGCCTTAGATATCTCAAATCATGGTGGCAAGTATAAGGCATGACACACCTAATGCATCATCTTGATGCTTCTTATAACCATCCTTGCCAGCACGATTAGCATTAGGGGCGGGTGATTTAGGAATAGGTTGCTTTAAGACGTACCATTTACTTTCCTAGTTAAGGACAATCCTTAAGTTTCTGAACCGGTATAGGAAATTATCTCTATTGAGCTTGTCCTTATCAAGGACAGATCGCAGTGAGAATGTATTCGACATATTTCACAATATGGTGATCTACAATATGAAATACAAAAAATGTATCATATCTAAATCACTTAATTAGACATTTAATTAAATGATTCTCCCACTGAATTGTAAAGTTAGGTAGTAGCTAGTCATAGATGTAGGCAACCGTAATTTAGTTTCATACCTAAAAGCAATTACATTCGGGTAGGACAAGATCAATAGTACACCTCATCTTGAGTTATAATTTACGTAAGCAACTTACATCAATAACATCAAATGTAACTCTTGTATAACTAAGTGAACAAGACTATTTGTTCATTTGTTTATCTTCCCATCTTATGAAATTCATATTATAACTCATCTTGAGTTAGCTTTGGCTAATCGCCCAAGACTAGTATAATTTGAATTACATCGTATAGGATACGCCTCTAAGTTCTCAATCTAATTGAGATAACTAATTAGGTCACACCCAAAGTTTAATAGTCGAACATCACAATTATCCCGTCGCACTCTACCAAGATAAAATGACACTTCACTTTAGCAAACATGACTACAAATGATCGAGATAGTAGTAAGAATCAAACTTTGGCAAGCATATTAAAAATGACCTAATTATGATTAAACAACACATGCATCGCATACAATCATGACATATCATGGCATAAATCAACATATATGCTAAATAAACGTGACATACTTATGGCTCATCTACTATGATCTTTTCAAGCCAATGAGAATATCAAAAGGTTAACCTAGGTCCAAGCATCTTCTTCAAGTGCTTCCTCGGTCATCGTGTTTCTGTCCTTCTCCTTTTTCACCATCGTGCAGTAGACTAATCATTTACTAATTTGTACATTACAAAATCTAAAGAAATCTCAAGTTACATTCGAGGGTAATCTAAATTCACAATAAGAGTGAAAAAGAGAAAAAGCACGACACGCAGACCGTATTATGAATTACAACATTCACACACACATTTATCCAATCACATTAGGTAAGAGGTACCATGTACCATGTCATATAATATTTACAATATCTCTATGACATAAAATCTACCATGACTTCAACAATGAATTATGAGCCGCAATGTCACGGCAGTCCCGCTACAGATGCAACTGAGACCACCATGTCAAGTTTGTGTGTTTTACACAATCTATTCTCAACAGATGCAACCCGAGACCACCATGTCAAGTATGCGTCTTGTCAAACGAAATTAGAACATAGCACACGTTCAAAGACTCATAATCAACATAATATCTTTTAGTTTGTTCAACACAAACTATTTTGTTCTCAACATAATATATTTTAGTTTGTTCAACACAAACTATTTTGTTCCCAACATAATCAGAGACTCATAATCATGAAATCAAAGTAAACATCTCGTGCAATTTTATATTACATATAAAATTATAACTACAACTTAGTATACGCCTTCGCAAGTGGCTCTGATACCACTATAAGGATCTAGTACGCTAAACACGCAGAAAGCGCAGCGAAAAAATAAATACTAAGATCCATGCGAAGGAAAACCATATATTAAGTTTTATTCAATCTAATAGATTGAAATTACCTTCGTTGCGTGCCCTTCACAATCCCGACAACAACTTTTCTTTTGGATGTAGATCTCAGCACGATCAAGTGCTTGCGCCTATATGGTATCCACACAAACACGCTTCGTCCGTCTCACGAACCGTCTCGCGAACTCACGATTTAGAAAAGAATAACTAAGAGATGCTAGCCTCTTTTGTTGTTCAGCCAAAGAGGAGAAAAGAATAAGATGAAGACTCAAAGTCATCCATAAAATACAAGTAAAAGCCTTTTATATTCATTCCAAAAATATGAAAGGTTTTTGACCTTTCATCTTCCCCTCTTAAATATATGATTAATTCTCAATTAATAATCATTATTCCTTCTTTAATTTGAGTCTAACTCAATAAGACTAGCTTGAATCTAATCGGCCTAACTTGAGTCTAACTCAATGGGTCTAACTTAAGTCTAACTCAAAATGGTCTAATCCAAATTAGACTCAACGTATTAGCACAATAGTTCATCGAATGAACCCAACAAGTCTAATAATCTCATAATTGGCTATTATGGCTAATACTAACAAGAACCTCGTACACTCTCCTTTGTCCTAGATTTCACTCCCATTAAAGGATAGAAAAAATGAGTCAATTTCTCAAGAACCTACCTCGAACTCAAAATCAATAGACAAACTCTTCACAACAAGAGTTGGAGAACGAGTGTTTTCCGACTTGCTTGAATAAGTTCAAACCTTCCTTTGTTATAGTGTTGCAATCCAAACAACTTATAAGAAACTTTTGGTGGGAGGCCTCTTGCAACTAGTTGTAAGGAACTAGCTCATTGATATCATCGACCTTTACCAAACCATTCTAAAACAACTGAGACGTGAGAACGAAGCTACAAATATAGAAATACCTAATTTAACCAAGGAAATCTTAGATAAAAGACTCAAAGTTGGGCTTGGGGCCTCAAATTAATGACCAGATTCAAGGTTCAAAAGACCATACAAAATAGCTACTAACTAAGGCTCAGGAGAGGAAGCAAGAGAACCTTTTTCTTCTCCTAAAGTGAGTTATAGGGATAAATTCAGATTCTTGTACGAATCCTTAGGAGTTTATCTTTCTGCAGCTCTGTCGGAGGTTTCCACAAGTTCAAGTGATTTATCAAGTGTTGCCAACAGGTAAAAGAGTTATTGATTCACCTAGCATCTAATTAACAGGATTCGAATTCATGGCACGTCCATTCACAAAATGCTTTTGCCCCGACCTCAGAAACCTATTCATTAAACAACAGAAGCAACAAAAGATCTACATTATTGGAGATTCAGAATCAGAAACTTAAGACTTGGGAGTGGAGCCTTTCACCATGAGCTCTAATGGAACTCTCTCTTCTTCATAACCTCATTAAGATGGATAAACAACTATTGAAGCAGCAACAGCAGTACAGTGAATCCAGTTAAAGAGGGCACCTGACAGCTCATATTTTAAAAAGAATCAAATGATCTTCTTCCTTTTAAAGAGAATAAGGATAATAATGAATTCTTTCCTCTCCTGCTAGTCACGACCTCCACATAATGAAAGTGTTCCTTAACTCAAACGAAGAACTCTTAATTTCTAAGAAATTAGGCAAAAGGTTTTTCATGTTTCTTATATTGATAAAGCTCCCTTAGTCTTTCGGCCAAGCAACTCCAATAAATTATCCTTTTGTGAACGAGAGAATGAGGACACTAGCTTTTTCGTGTAATGGGTTTCTACCTAAGCCTCAAAGTAAAGCTCCCTTCTTTTCTCTCCTTAGGGTCAAGTTGTTCCTTTCTTTCAAAGAATTTCTTCTTTCATTCCTATCTTTCCCTCGCATGGGTGGTACTCTATTCCTATAATAAGTATAGTGCCAAGAAAGCAATATTACATATGTCATGAGTCCCAGCAAACAAAAGTACATAATTTAGTTAAAAAATTATAAGTGTGGAAATCGATTTTCCAAAAGACGACTAGAAAAAATAAAGTAAATTTAGTTAAAAAATTAACAATATGATCCAATTCTTAATTGAAAATAGCATTAATTTAAAATATTACCTACACTAGCATTGCAACTTGTATTATCTGTTACAACTTGAACAACATTTTTTTCTCCAATACGATACACAAATTTAGAAAGTAACTCAAACATCTTATCAACTGTGTGATAATAGCCTAAAGCATCAATTGATTCAACAAATACGCTTCCTTTAGGACCATTCACCAAAAAATTTATAAGAGTCCTACCTTTTTTATCTGTCTATCCATCTGCCATAATCGTGCACCCAAACTTTGCATGATCTTCCACATGAGATTTGAGAAGTGAGTTCATATTTGCCAACTTATTTAAATATTTAACCCTCACTTCATGATATGATGGAGGTTTCATCCCCGATCCAAATTGTCCAATAGCTTCAATACAAGGCTTGAAAGAATCATATTTAACAACATTGAAAGGAATTCCAGCATCATACATCCATCTTGCAAATTTCTCAAATGCAATATCTCTTAACTTCTTTTTATTTTCATCAAATTCTCCTTTGTTTTTTGCACGTCTTTGCTTGACAATTTCATCGACATCTTTCATAAAATAAAGATTAATATGTCCACTTTGTTTACACTTTTTACCTTGGACCGTAGTCCGTAGGATGGCTACTTGAATCAGATATTGGTCGTTTCCTTTCACTTTAGCTTGATGATTATCTTCATGTTCTTCCAAATCTTCCAAATCATCAATATTATCAGAATGAGGAATTTCATTTATTTGATTCTTCAAACTACTCTTTTTTTGTGCATGAACTCTCTAATTTCTTCTTTAACAAGCTCGGGACATTTCGGATAAGCTTTCACATTTATGTTGCCCCCAACTAAATGTAGCTTGTGTCGATAAATTTCACCATTTGTTATTTTACCAAAAAAAATACAGCTGACAATATTTGGATTTTTAGGATCCGAACATGTTGCATAATTCTAAGCAATATCCTTTCGAGTTGATTGAATTGTTGTATTTGACATGATTGAGAATCAAGACCGCTGAAAATTGAAATCAATAATAATCAATCAATCAATCAAACTAAATAAAACAGGAAAAAAATTAATTATATAATGCAAATCTGATTTATATGAATTAATTAAATTTATTAGAATTTTTTATTTTAAATATATTTTTATATATAATCTAATTAATAAAATTTATCAATTTTTTTCATTTAAATATATTTTATATATTTAAATTAATAAAAAAAATTAATTTTTAAATTTTAAATATATATTTTATATATTTAAATTTGATTTATATTAATTAATAAAATTTATTAGAATTTTTTGTTTTAAATATATTTTTTTATAAATTTTAAATCTGATTTATATTAATAAAATTTATCTGATTATTTTATTTAAAATATTTTTTTTAATCTGATTTATATTAATTAATAAAATTTATTAGAATTTTTTATTTTAAATATAAATTTTATAAATTTTAAATCTGATTTATTTGAATTAATAAAAATTTTTCATTTTTTAAGATTTAATTATCAGATTCATATATTTAAATCTAATCAATAAATTATATTTAAATATATTTTTATATATTTTATTAGGATAGTTTAATTAGGCTTTATAAACACCTATTTAAAATACCGCGTTTAAGTGAGGAATTATTTAATTTTATTAAATCTTAAAAAAAAAAACAAAAGTTCGTAACGCCCCCGCAGCACCAGAGGCATCGTGGGACGCTTCTGGCGCAGCCGGAGGCGTCCAGCGATGCTTCTAGCGACGGCGGAAGTGTCTCGCGACACTTCCGGTGGCCGTAGAAGCGTCTCGCGACGAGTCCGCTACGCCGGAAGAGAGTCGCCGGGGCAGGCGTTGCGGGATGCAGGAAAGCTAGAAAAATTCACACAAACAGAAATCAACAAAAAAGAATCACTTACCTCAAAGAGGCGAGCGATCGAAGATGACGCAGATCAACGTCGACGAAGAATCAGAACAGCCGCAGCAAGAGGAAGACGAAGAGGCAAAGCAGGCAAAAATTTAAAGAGGTTTAGGGCTTTACAGTTTGAACTTATATAAAACAAAACAAAAACAGATTGGAAATTTCTTTTGCGTTTGGAAATTTCTGCGCTTCGAGCAAAAGTGAACGCTTTGCTTTTGCGCGAAGGTGAAGCGATCGCTTCTTGGAATTACTGTGCTTCGAGCTTCTCAAAAGGGCGAAGCTTGCGCATCGCTGCGCCTCATGCATAAGCGAGCGAAGCGAGCGCTTGTGACAACTATGACCTATAAGGACTGAATCAACTCCCAAACTGGATCAGACTCACACTCATTACCTGAACTCCAATTTCCTGGGGTACCTTCCTAACCTGTCTTTGACTAAGAACTGCTATCAGAAAGATTGGAGTCAAGAGCAGCTTTAGGCATATTAGTTTTAATCAGAGGGTAGCCTCTTTTCCCTACCTCAGACAAGAACTGTTCTCTTTCTTGAATCCCCTGTTAGACTGTTTCGTACTTACGCCTAGAACAACAGCAACTTATGTTTCATAGGAGTGTTAGGGTCTTAAAGTTAGGACTCTCTTTTCACCCACAACAAAGCTAGTGAGAGAAAATTAAGTATAAATTATGCAATGAACTAAGACTCGAACCAGCTTATGTTTCTGACCGAGTATAATTTACAATTCCTGAGTACAGCTACTGAATAGATGGTTAATGAGGGAAAAGAATATCCCTTTTCTGTTGCATATTAAGGATTCCATCCTGCAGCTCCTGTCTCAGAATTATTGTTGCATCTTTGGTTCTTTATCCAATGAAAGTTCAATATTAGTCTGAGTCTCTTGAGTTTGTTGCAGCACTTGTTGTTCTTTCCTTATGTAATCCACTATATACCCTTTACACCCGCAACAGAGGACTCCGGAAGGCAAAAAATTAAACTAGCAGGAAAGGGGTTATATTCCATTCACTCCTCTGCCCACACCTGCACCAGCGTATATAAGTTTGTTGTCCAGAGAGAGCTCTCTTAGATACGAGCACCGGCTCTTTCAAATGTAGATTCTCCAGTCCGATCATTCGGTTCTCTTTCATAATCTGCTCCTTTTCTCTTCCTCTCATTATATGAAGATTCTTCATCATTTAATATCTTATGTAATGTGAATAAAATGAATTAATATACAAGTAGCAGTTTCTCCCATACCCTCTTTCAGGAGATGAACTGAGAGAGGGAATATCATCGTCCCAGTCTGACAGAAGCTCTCATTTCAGCCTAAAAGCAAGTACGTGCATGACACTATGTATAATGGTGGTGACAGTTGGGTGGTCATTGTGGTAGCAGTTGGCTTCCATCCCTTGTTTAGTTATTAGTGTGATGCCAATCAGCTTTAATCAAAGAACATAAGTGATGACATTAAACCATTGGTAACACAACTAGTTGTGTATCAAATATCAATTGCATGACTAAAATTCAAGAAAGTTTTTTATGATAGATAAACTATTAGGAAATCTTATCTTGCTATATAACTTGATGAATTAGAATATTTTAAATGAGAACACCGTGTATTATAGAACATTTTCCCTGGCTTCGTTCATTCATTCAATATGTGGAAGCACTCACTCCACTCCCTCACTCCTGAAAGGATGTAGTCGCCCTAAGACCCTTCAAGGGAATGTATTGACATGGAACATTTTCCTAAGCCTCAATCCCCCCTGTTGAGTACCTCTTGATCTTGCCACATTTGCATCATTGTATAAAGTTTTCTTCAATTAGCTCTGTTGGATAGCCATGGAAGGGAAGGGCAATAAATGGTGCAAATAATGCATCTGTTTTACTTACGCGAATGCTGGCTGGTACAAGAGTGATTTTGTTGGCCCTCCTTTGCCTACTTCAAAATTATCTACCCTCCCCCAAATCGAACATTGATATAAGCTCAACTAGATAATGAAGCCTTAGGATTAGAAGTAGAGATGCACCTAGGAATTCTGCTGCTTCTTTAGGGGAATGCGATACTTCTTTAGATTAATAAGGATGTTTGCAGAACTAGCTCTTTCACATCTGGAATGTTCACTATTTACCAACCACATAGCCCTATTTCCTTTCTTACAATCAGGTAATAGTTCGATATACCTTGCATATGAATAGTCTAATGTTAAGGGACCATATGAATAGTTCATCTCAATATCCAGAAACAAGATAAAAGAAGGGCAAGTAAGCTATCTTTTATTACAAGGCTTTCAAATTAAAGAAATTTAATAAGCTAAGCTAAGGAATTTTAACCTAATTCACTATATTACCCTCCTAATGGTTGGAGTTATTTGCGCTTTTTCTTTATAGTCAATTATAAATGAACCTTTGGCTAGGGAACCCAAGCTAATAGTCTTGTCTTTTTGATCTCTTGGTTCTTCCCCAATTCATTCTCACTGTAAGAGGTTCAACCGGACAAAAAAAATCACTTCCTTTTTCAACCAAAGTTGACATGCAGAGTGAGAAATGGTCTGCTACATTATTGGTGCACTACTCCACTAATGAGCCCGTAATGTACAAAAGAAGCATTGTTATGTTTTTTGCCCATTAATTTCCATAATGGCTATCAATACATGAGTTGTAACAATGTAACCTTGTCCTTACACAATAATAAGATACCTAGTTTCTAATTTTCTTGAGTTCTAATTTTTTCCCAATTATTTATCCATAAAGCTTATATAAGCTTGTTTTTGCACAAAAATAAGAAACTTAGTCCCTAATTTCCAGGTTGTCAAATGGCCCATAATTTCAACAAATAACATATTTCATACCTCCTTGTCATGATTCTTAGCTTTGGCACTTTGTCCACCTAATTCAGCTTCTGCATCACTTGATTCACTCAATATCATATTTTCTAAAGTTTCAGGAATATCATCAACTTTTGCATCTTCATTTTCAATTTCATCTTGGTTAGAACCTGGATTATATGGAGCAAGTAGATACATTAAAATTAAAGGTTTACATAGGAACTATCTTGCATGATGCTCTAAGCCAGACAAAGAATCTTTCTTCATGAAAAAGAAAAAAAAAAAAAAAGAATAATCTTTCTTTCTCTAACACCTTCAATTACTACAACCGTCAGTATCTGAACAATAAGAAGTAAACAAACAAGAAGATGTACAGTGCAGTCAATCAAAACTAGGCTGTGTAGATAACTATTCCTTGAGAAAAGGCAAAACTTATGCTAACTATTAGCAATGTTTCATCAAGGATTAGGTATTAAAATGATTAAGAATAAGGTTGAAGAAAATTAGTCCAACAACAGTATGCATTGTTAATGCTTATTCAATTCCTGTTAATTGTTAGGAAAACTCTCAATATAGCAGTTCTTCATGCATCTCTTTAAGATTATCACATTTTTCAAATTGAATCCAAAAAGCATTATATGTGACAATTTAGAGACAAAAGTTACAATTAACATATTGCAATTTTGTTGTGAAACAAAAGAATCTCCCTGCATAAACACAATACTTTACTCACTAGAAAGGGCATAATCTCACCATCACCACTTGATCCTTCAATGATATCTTCTTCCCAAGCCTTTTTAAACAAATAATTGAACTGCACTGAGTGTTTATTCTGCAAAAGATAAGAGCCAGCAAAATGAACAAAAGACATTACTAGATTCTATATAGAAAGGTTCAAAATTACAAAGGAGGGAGTAATAATGAAAGTAAACAAATAAAATCCAAAGTTACATAGTGTATCACTATCACCAGAATCATATGAAATTTACATAGTGTATCATATTTATTAGAATATAATATTCACCATATGAAATTTCTTCAATTGTTCTCTTCTTTCTATTTTTCTTCCATTATATTTTTGTATTTGTCTACTTGTTTTAATCTACATAGAATTCTCATTTTCTATGCTCCCATCCTCTGTTTTCTCTTTCTTCCCAATTTTCCATGTTGTTTTCTCAAATTAATTTATCTTAGGATAGCAAAATTAACAACTTAACACAAATGGTTATTCCCAAATAACTCAAACAAATTTCGATTGTGCAATTTTCTCAAAATAGTCCTTTATTTAAAAGTAATGACGGCAACACCAATAGCCAATGGATCCGCCACTAGAATAAATCATCGAGCAAAATCCAAAATGAAAGAGCAATTTAGCAAATGTAGGGTGCACAGAGGATCAACACCATTAAGTCTACTCATTTATGTGATGTGGCTAGGAGACAACAAGAAGACAATCTCTTTATAGGGTAAGTAATAGTGATTTTCCCATTGTATTTTTCTTCTTCTACTCCAAAATATGATTATACTAAACCTTAAATAGCTATAAGATATAGAGTTACTTTAATGTCAACCTAAATACATTCCTCCTTCACTTGATCTAGTCCTAACTAGCCTAGATGCCAATAAGGGAACAGGAGAAAGAACAAAGAACTGAACTTTGATGCTTGAAACCCATTTGCTCATTCCAAAACAAAGTACTAGACATGGTATAATAGAATAGGCTCCTCTCTTTCCTCTTGATTTTGTAACTCCTACACATAAATGGCCCACTCATCAGTCACATGACACTGGTAGTAAATGTAATTAAACTAAGGAACAACTAAAGGAAAACGTGAAAAAAAAAATTAAGTCAAAGATGCTCCTGCATCAAAGAAAAAAGTATGGGTACACTTGTCATAAGCAACTACAATTAGATGAATTCTTCCTCAAATTATTTGAGAGTCATGGATTCATCAAGATGTAGAAAATCTTGCACCAATTTGATGAAACCGCTCGCATTGATTAATGAGGATGTATTAATAAGGATCTTTTTACAGCAAATTCAAATTTTCACCATATTTCCTATTGATAAAAAAGAATATTGGCCATCAATTTACCATTCCATCATCAATAGAATCCTTCTCTGGAAATATCTGTTGGCTGGAATAGGTCCATTGGCAGGGATATTCCTTCAAAAAAAAAATCACATGAGTGAACAGTAGTTGAGATAATTTTGAACAATTAGTAACTACTTACTAACTAGTACCTTAAGGCTACCTAGATCAAGTCTGTTTTTAGAGCTAGGGGGGACATTTTGAGCATGACCACCATGGATAACTTCATGAACCCAATCACCACTATGTGCTCCCTCGGGAAGGCTTCTTTGCAAAGCTTGAGAACCTTCAAGTCCTCCTGGTCGGAATGGGCGGTTGTTGGTGCTTCCTCTTACAAATTCCTTTGGTGGCCCAGGCATTCGAGGCATTGATCCCAACTCTTGAGCACCTTCCATCAGCAATGTAATGTCTACCTGGAATAAGAACAAGAAAGCTTAATTCAAATCAAAGAATAAAATAAGAACTTGTTTCTTGCTATAGTTTTGATACAAATGCAATGTTTAGGGAGACATAGAGAAGAATCTTGATGAGACCTCCACTGAATGTGGATTCCATATTACTGAATTCTTGGTTCGCCTGAATGGCAACTCCCACATAGGAGCAACAATGAAACGGGGTTCTGAAGGCTCCAACTGGATTTTAGCCCTGTCAAACCAATCATAATGCCACCACCTCCCAGAATTTTCTACAGAGAACTCATCAAGGTCGACCTCTGGATGAAGGTAATTTTCCTCTATACTCTCCCTCATTCTTTCATGCGTTTCTTGAGGAAATGCAGGTGGCTACAACAAAAGAAAACAGCATTTACAGTTTTATTGAATAAATTATCAGGAGAAAAATGTTGCCGTAAGATTTTATCACAATTTAAACGACTTGAATTGAGTTTAATTTGGACCTAGAATACAATTTATCATCAAGATGCTTATCTTTGTGTGTGTGTGTTAAAATCTAAAGGATATATATATATATATATATATATATATGAAATTTTATTTTTCAGCGGTAACACAGACATTTCTCAAATGAAGATAGTAGACAAAGAATAGGAAAGCAAAGGAACAAAGATAAACCTGTTAGCAACAATTACGAAGGGCAATGGAAGGAGGATTACTTACGAGAATGAAATCGGGGAGAGAAGTCAAGGGGTTAGGGCGCACAACGGGATGGAGAGGTTCGAGATGGAGATGGCCGCTATGGCCAGTAAACCCTAAGCTGAAGGCGACCTCGTTGGCCGCCACAACGTGCTCCATCGATGACGACGACGGAGGATTGTACTAGTCGCAGCGACCGGCCGCCTGCGACCACTATGACGAGGCAGTCGGAAGTAATGGCGCCCGTCCCTCCGTTCCCTCGCTGCTTCGAAAAGAATCCGTCCGTTTCTCGGTGACTTCAGTTGGGTCTGGTTTTATTGATCGGCTTATATGGGCCTCCAAGTAGCCAGGGCCGGTTAATCATAGACAGAGAGACGGCAACCATCAAATTACCACGCAAATAAATAATAAAAAATAAATAAAAGGATAAATTTCAATTACCCTGAGGCTTTGAAATACATAAGAAAAAAATCTGGAACTATATAAATAGTTAACCTCCACGAAAAAAAAAAACTAAAATGGTAAAATAATTATCTACTGAAATTTATTGACAATTATACCTTCTCAATCTCTCACCATAATAACTCTTGAAACGTCCCCTCATACCAGTACGATAATTAAAATATGAAAAGTTGCTATTTGAAGTCGAAATTCGACGTGCCCGAATATATATCGCCCCCATGTTTTAACTATTTACATTAATGACTAGTAGTCACCTATGATTTACCTCCTCCGTGTTAGCCTAGGAATGGGTTGGCGGGGTCGCTGGGACGAACAAATTATCTTTGCCACATAATAACTCTTGAAACAATCAATTAAGAGAAATATTAGAAAACTTCTCTCCCCCTAATCTATCTGTCCCTTCCCCTCCCCTCTCTTTCTATTACGTGAAGGAACAAATGGAATGAGTTAAAATTTTGTACTACTAGATTTTCTATAAAAAAAAGAATGGTATGCTTGTTGAATGTATTTATGTAGGATACGATATTAAAAAATTAATTTAAAATGGATTGATTCTACGATCCTCATGTTGGAGTGATTACAAATCATTGTTCATTCAATGAACAATTCTTATCTAACATAATTGCATCTTTTAACTTTTAGCCATTTGCACTTATGGCTAGTAGCCACCCGTGATTTACCTCCTCCGTGTTGGCTCTGGAACGGGTTGACGGGTGCGCTGGGGTGAACAATTCACCTTTTTGTCACATCTTTTAACTTTTAGCTGCACCATAAATTGAGTTAAACGTCTGGATCAATAAAAGTTGACACAGAGACTCTTTTCAACCACTTTTTAAGATCAAACACCTTATAAGGTGTAAGGTCTTCTAACTAGCTAATACAGGCCATAAAGTTATCATTAGCTAATTTTTAGGGTGAAAGCTAAATTTTAAAAACATTACTGACCGGTATAAAGTGGTGAAATGATACCTTCAGCTTTCACCATTGATCCTGTCTGAAATCGAGTGGTTGGCACTAGGTCACACGGCGCTGATATGGCTTCGAGGCTAATCGAGAGAAGACTCTCTGATCAGCTGACGCTCCGCGCTCCTATTCTCTACAAACAATCGGACAGGCTCCAAGGAATGTTAGAGACCAGGCCAGGGAAGGGGCTCGCAGCTCTGGTACTCTGACGCTCAAGTTAGTGGAAAGCTCTAGAGGAAGAATGTAAACTGTAGATGAACAGTGTAAAGTACGTGTACCTCCCGTCGAAGACCTCAGGACCTCTATTTATAGTGGGGATTTTGTCTCTTGGCATGTATATAGATGCATCACCTGCCAAGGGTAAGTCATCGCTGACACTCTAACACCTTACCTTATCTGAGTATGTCATTTCTGTACATTGTCAAATCTAGGAGCTTCAGTCGTACCAAGGGTACGGGACACATCCTCTGACATCTAACCTTCTAACATCCAGTATGCTGGGCAACAAAGGGGGTAGGTGGAATGAAATCGTCCTTATGATAGGCGGTTGATCGGACAGGACATCCGGCCATTCAACTGGCCCGTATAGGAAGTATAAGATTATGTTGACAAGGCGGGCTATCCGGTCAGGCTAAGTCACTGAACCGTGGGGTGTAACACGAGCTGGTCCTGCATAGCCGATCGACTGACCTGAGTGTCCGCCCGATCGATTGGTTTTCTCTGACTAGAAAACTCAACTGGCTACCTATCCACTTTGGCTTTCCCATTGATTGTGACTTGACCCTGCTGGGCCCCTCCAGCATCACCGCATCACAAGCCTTCTTCTCTAGTCTAGTTGAAGGAGACTAAAAGTCTGACTGACTGAACCAATGTGTGCTGGGATTTGCCTTTGTTTGTCATATGCTGCATTGACTTTGTGTTGTAGACTATCCGTAGGGGGCTCCCTTATGTCGAGTGGAGCTGCTGCCCTAACTAGTCGAGTGTCCCTGAGACTATGGTCGGTCAGCTCCCCCACCTTCCCATTGTATCGGGAATAGTAACTGTCGTCAATCATTAAATGCAGGGAATGGCCCACACGTTTAGCTAGATCCCAATCAATAATCTCTTCGGATCTGTCATAAATGCTTCTGCCACTTGTCATTCACCGACTAAGCATATCTTTCGATGTGACATCGCCGTAAGATTCGAAGGGACAACGATCTTTAACTGTTTTGATGATTTAAAATCAACGGTCACGATCATCCGTCTCTCTTTGCCGATATAGATCCAACGACTCGGCAGAAGATTCTGGTGGTCTATATAAAGGGGACCCCACCCGCAGCTTTCATTTGCACTTTTTACGATCTTGCGTCCTCCTTCTTGTCACAGCAATCTCCGCTTCGTCCGACCGTCCGATCGTAAGTCTCCTTGTTGTCTCTTTTTCTCCTGTTCATTCGTTCGGCTGCAATGGCCTCATCTTCTACCCGACAGTGGCCGGTCTTTGGTTCACGTCCACCCTGTCGGTGCTGGACGAGACGTGGACCAAGTTCAGTACTCCTATGAGTTCCCAGAGACCTTCTAATATATCATTCCTTCATACAACCACCGAGCTCATCTTCCACCCAAACACTATGTCACCCTTTTTAAGGATCAATTTATAGTCGGTCTTCGCTTCCTTATCCATTGTTCTTCCTTGATGTGTGTAAATACTTTGAGATTCCTCTGCCCCAACTAGTACCTAATTCCGTCCGACTACTTAGCAGTATAGTGATCTTCTTCCGCCTATACCGAATACCTCTTTTGCTCCTCATCTTCTATTTCTTATTTTACCCAAAATAGTCCGAGCTGGGCGCTTATCTTTTCGAGGCTTGTGCCGGTTTGGTCTTCTTCGATCAAACTACTTTTATATGCCACCGAACCAACCTTTTCCTTTTGAAACGAAATGGAAGGTGGGTTCAGCCACTCAGCCCAACATAGGACATTATAAGCTCAATCCGGAGTATATAGAGGTTTCCCAGAGGTTGACCGATCTAAAGCTCCGTATCCTTCGCCGGCTTCAAGAAGATGTCCCGTACATATTCGACCTGAGCCTGATCGGGGCCCATCTTTCTGACCGCTTTAGTAAGTTGCTCGCCCTATCTTTGCTTATTTTAGCTAACTGATTTTTCCCTGATTTTGCAGCAAACGTCATGTGGAATGCAAACTTAGGCAACATTGCCTTGATGATGAACAAGGAGTAACTTGATGACTGCGCTGCTGCTGAACTGACTGAGCGAGGCATCGTCCCGATTGGTTGTTCGAGGAGGTGATCGGCGAAGGGGCCAGCCAAATAGCTGGCAGCGATGCAATTGCGCAGACCGAGGAGATGGACCCTCCTCCCGAGTCTTTAGCCCCTGTGAAAGTTCTCTCAGGGTTTTAGCAAGATGACACGGTGCCGCTCACCAACCAGAAGAGGCGGCGCTTTGTTAGGATCGGTCGGTGGCAGGATTAACGCGGAAGTCGGTAACCTGCAAATTTAAAACAAAAAATCTTGAGCTATCTAGCAGGGATGAAAGTTAGAATAATATAACTTCTACAATTATATAAAACATAAAGAAATAGAACGAGGCTCCAAAATTTATTTGGTTACAACCTAGAGGGTTGTTAATTCAATGCAGAATGAAAGCGCATTAATATCTCCTTCGTTGTAGACGGAGAAACCTCTTACAAACTATTAAAGCTCACAAACTAATCTAGGAAAGTAGTAGAAGTTAAGTACAAAGTTGTTATTTATTTACTAGATCAAGGGGTCCTTTTATAGGACCCAGAAATCTGATCTTGTCGGCCTGAAGGTGTCACGCCCCCGGAGGAGTCCGTGTCGGACGAAAATCCGGCAGCATCTCCTCTGTACGGGTGACAATCTGAATCATTTATACAACTCACGCACCCCTCGGCCAACACAGCCGGAACATATATATATAAACAAAAGACAATCTATCCACAACCACG
>JBAMIE010205751.1:0-22598 GCA_037177295.1 Kaempferia parviflora
AACTTCGTTCCTCGAGGCATTAGACGCTTGGATCCCTTCCAGGCCCCTAGACCACATTGGTCTAAAAATCTTAACCTGCATCACAAAGTTAGCACAACAAATATATAGAATTATAGTGCAATAAGGTCAGTCCATTTCGACTGTTTGGGGGGCGCTTGATATATATTTGGTAATCGGAATGGTAATGGGTTTGATTGAGGGGGGAATGAGTTTAGTTATAACCTAGGGGGGTGTTGATTATGAAATTAGAAGTATGAAACCCATATTTGGAATCTGATTCCCGTCTACTAAGCATTAAGAATGGGAATGAAACATATTTCATTCCCATTCCAGCCTTCTAAACCCGCTTACCAACCGCTCCCTTGGTCTTGACTTTTAGGTTTCCAATAAAACCCTAGGTCAGATCGACGCCTACTGTTCCCTCTCGGGAACCCGTCCTCACCCACTCCTCTAAGGAGAATATACATGTTGCCCAACATATGGTCCTTTGGACTTTTACTCAGCATCCGATCTTGACCTCCGGGATTTCTCGCTAGACGTCCGGTCCTCGACCCGCCTAGACTTCTGCCTAGCGCCCTCGATTTGCCAAGACTTAAGCCGAATCCACTTGGCCAGGACTTCTTTGCCTAGCCTCAACTAGGACTTGTACCTTGCCTAAGATCACTTAAGACTTTCTGGTTGAGCTACTTGTACACTCAGTCAAGCTCATTAGATAATAAGAAAACCCTTAACTGAACCTTTGCTAACATTAAAACTAGGTTCGATTATCTGGATAGTCAATTTATTTTTGATTATATGGACTTAAGCAACCATGTCATGATGATGATCATCTAAATCCCAAGTTTAGATTTTTTTGATCATTGTGAGCATTTCTCCAACAAGTTTAAAATATCACTTTTGATGCTTGTTCAATCCTAGCTTGGAAATATTATTGTATTGGTGCCAACTCATATTGATACACAATATTAGTTGAGATTTGTCCACGTCCTACAATTTTGCAAGAATTTTTAGTTTATAGATTTCTTTACTCCTTGTCTACCACCACTCCCAAATATCTTATAAGATATTTGTCACTCTATTATTTTCTCAATTAAGGGTATAATATTTAACTTTCATGATTTCATACTCTTTATATGTACCACTCAATTGTCAGTCTTTTGAAAACATAAGGGGGCGTTTGGTTTGTGTGTTTTCTATTTTCTAGAAAATGAGAAAATGCGGTTTTATGGAAAACATGTTTTGTTTGTATTTTCCACATCTATTTTCTAAAAATACATAGAGCATTTTCTGAAAACTAGAGAATATCTAAAATTTATTTTTCAAAAAATGGGAAAATATGATTTTCTAGAAAATAAAAATGAAAATGGCTCAAACCAAACCCCCCCTAATATTTTCTAATCCTACTCAGGTTTCAATAATAGATCTCAGACCTTAGATTTCTTGAAATTTCTCTTGTTGAAACTACATTCACTTTATAAATGAAAGATAATACTAGTTTATTTTAGCGTGTTGTTTCCAATAAAATTATATATATATTTCTTTGTAACTTAATGATGTGATCTCTTCATTTTCCATAAATATTAATCTGAACTTTTTTTCAAAAAAAACTCAATATATAATTCATTTAAAGTTGAAGATCTAGAGGGGGACCAACAAAGTTTTACTGTTATTACAAACAATTTTGGGCCTGAATTTTACTAGCAATATGACCTTGCAAAATTCAATGGAAGGATAATAGTAATGTGTCTGACCCTAAATAGATGGGACTAACATAGTTTGATGTTAATGATGATGAAAATTGCAGTTTCTAAGGAACTAGTATTTGAATCTTGGAAACGTGAATTTAATTCATGTCCTTATTCATAATTCCTGTAACTTAAACATTATTCCAATTTTACATGTAAATTCATTATGGGACAATTGAAGATTCACTTTCTAAATTAATTTTACTGGAATTGTATTTTGTCTTTGTCGTGCATGTATGTTGGCATGATTGTTAATTATATCTTTGGTACTTTGAATTTTGTATTGCATTTACATCTATACCCCCTCTATTAGTCTTTGTACCACCTGTATCAAGCCTCATATTGCTTGTACGAGATCTATATATCTCAGATCATCTCATGTTGGCGACATGTAAACATGTCAAGTATAGCCTCTCCGCATTGCCAAAATGATATGTCTCACTCACATCTACAAATATAGCACAAAACTTTAATCACTTGCTATTTCCCCTTAAGGATGGGCTTCAAGAATCTTGCTGATTACAGTAGCTAGCCAGAAGGTGAATCTCTAGTTTTCGAGATAATTAGAGAAAGGGTTCTTTGCAGACCTTCTTAGCCACAGAGTTACCTCCAAGATATCTGACATCCTGAAACTATAATTTTCATATCGAGGTAATGACAAGTTGTTTGGCAAAGAAGGAATAATCCCCTAGGTTAATGCTTTGATACAATGAATTTGGAAGCTTTCATTAGATAATTAATGCACTAGGCAAGTTACACAAGTTCCCAATTAGGAATAGAATGCTTAAAATCTCAATCACAACAATCACTGTTGATTTGATTCTCAAAGCCCCAAGAGTCAACAGTTATCTTTAAAAAAGGTTTTGCAATGGGAATAAAAAGATTAGTTTAAGTAGGCTTTGGACCATGAAATAACAAAGTGAGGCAATAAATGTTATTGCCTTTCTTTGGAAAGGTGTATTGGATGGAGACCAATGTCTCCCCCAAAAGATGAGGAACTAATGACTGGGAGTTGAATGATCAAATTGGAGCCAAACACCTTACAAATTTCTTATAATTTTAAGATATTTAGGTTCGACATTCACTAAGTTAATCCCCTTCTTAGTTTTCTTCCCCCTCATTTTCCCCATCCTTTCCATTTAATTTTAGTTTGTTGATTACAAGTCACAAAATACGGTGTTTTATTATCAAGAATATCAAATTTTCCAATCAATTGGTGGACATGATGCATTGGCCGATGCAACTTTATCAATTTTGTTTTTTTTTTTAAATTTATTTTCTATTAGTATAGCTGATTTCAATTAATTTCTAACAAATACTTGATTACCATGTTCAGATAATTTAACCTCGACTTTGTATAACTCCATGTATGATTTGTCGGGTCATTTTCCTGTTCAAAAAAGCTTGACACAAAAGAACTTTTATGTCGATTGTAACCCTTAGAACACTCCAAATCGTGCCTTGTTGAGATTGGTAGTGATTAATTTTATTTGGATTCATCGAAATTTTATTCCTAAAATCAGATTGGGTTATCTATTAGACAGAAACAATCTATTTCCCAAAACTAGAGGGTCAGTTGCAATAACTTCACTTCTCAACCCTAACCCATTTCAGCAGCCTCTTTACCTGAAACATTTTCTCTCTACCAATTCTATTGACCTACCACCTGTCTAGAATCCCCTTTTTTTGTAGCATAGAAGTTACAAGGAAAGTCATAATCAAGATCTTGGAAATCACAGCTTAATCAAGTCATAATCTGATTCATGCATGACTCACAAAGGAGTTATCTATGGCTTCTGCTGTGACCATGTCCCATTTAACAGATGACCCTGCATAAATAGTCAAAATTTCCAAATCTATTTTGAAATACAAGTCAATGTATAGGAAACATAAAGCATCGATGTACGACTGTAATTGGAGCCCTTTTGGAACTATTAACTGGAGTTATATGCTTCTACTAGGCTTCATTATCAGACTATATAGATTAATGCTGGTCATCATTCATATTAATTATCTGTTAAATATTTCTTTTTGGTGAAAGATAGGCACTACAGGCTGGTATACTGGTCAACATTGGTATCATTCTTGTCCAACCAGTTCTATTATTTCTATGACATTATTTACAATATAGAGCCTTGGTTGGAGTATGGTTTCATGGTGCTTCTTGGAACTTGCTTCCTCATATTGACTGAAACTGTTATCGAAGCCCGAACCACTTGTGAGTTGTGACAATATGACAATGCCGACTTTGGATGGCCTTAATGTTCCCCAAAATTAAGTTTCCTGCAGTGTAAATACCAACACTTAAATACTCACTATGGCATCAACTATAATGCATCCAATTTACATTTGTGCATAGTCTACAGAACAAGATTTGAATAACACCATCACACTACAGATGAATGAATGTTAGCAATCCCAATTTCACTCCTACAAACTACAACCATGCCATAAGATAAATCAAGAGCAATTGTGAACCAAATTGAGTCTTTCCATGTACTCCAATCACTAATCTGCTTCCCACTCTAACATAGGTACTACAACCAAACAACTAGATGATTTAGACGGTGTCACATCCAACACTAGCACTCAAGAACTAAGTGTTTCATCGAAAATCACATATAGAAAGCCAGAAGAATTAGTGTGAAACGTGTCTATCAAATATGTATTACATATGCAGATCAACTACTCTATATTATAATATTAATATCATATTCATCTTCTCATATTCATTATATGCCAAATATTTCAATATTCCAAAAATAAGCATGTGGTATTAACATAGTACAATAAACAAACAAAGAGAATCAACACCACATAGAAGGAAACTCTCACACGGTGAAGCAAATATAGATTTTTATTAGGATAAAAAAAATACATGGTATTTGGACTATTTTTACAGATTCAATGTTAATGAAAATTAGGAACACAATCATAATTGGGAGCACAATCATACCTTTAATTAATTATCAAAAGAGAAAAGGTAATAAGTCTAAATTACCAAATAACTCAATATAATTGACACAATAGTTAATTACCAAAAGTGAAAAGGTTACTACCCTAAATTGCCAAATAACTCAATGATTTATCAAACAATAATAATCAAGTTTACAGTTCAATTGAACTTAAGTTATTCTTCAATTTGTGTCCTTTTCTACATCATTCTTCTCCACCATGAAGAACTCAACTCTGTCGAGTAGGATGACAAGACTGTTCAAATTAAGTTTGAATGCATCACATATGTGCAAAAGTAGAGGCGCCTTTGTAGATAGATCGGACAGCTGCTACCTGATGTGTTCAAGTAGATGTTCGTTCTCAATGATCCAACCATTATCAATCCCTAAATGCCCTCTCCAAGAGACTAGAAAGCTCTAGGAGTCTACAATGTGCATGAGAAGTAGATTATGTCATGGATGTAAATGCAAGAGTTGACAATGTCAGAGTGCTACCTCTACCTGTAGGCAAATCAACAAATAAAGAGGAAGACTTGAATGTGTCTCAATATAATAGTAAGTCCTCAGCATTGAGATTAGATGTCTAAAACAACAAACAAATCAATAACATATGAATTAGATTCAATCTTCCTTATAATTTGGAAAGGAATATAAAGGAGTGACCATGAAGCTTCTTGAAGTAATTTTTGAGAAACTATTCAGGGCGAATGCAAACTAGCACATAGACCTTTACATAGTACTCCTTAAATTTACGATGCATATCAGCTTGAATTTTATAAGTTTCATTAGTCAGTATAATTTTTCTCTCGACATTGGTAAATCTCTCACTGACTTAGATTAATGGCAAGTAGCAAGTGAAGGAATTAGGTTAACATATTGATTAGCTTTTGATCTATACATAATTTTGAATAGAGTATGACCAATATATTGGTTTACTGAATTGTTGTAAGTAAATTCGGCAAGTAACAAAATTAAATCTAAAAAAACCCTTTTTTTTTTTTGTGCATTGGACACTTAAGTTCCCTAAACTATGTTTAACAACCTAAGTCAGCTCACCAGTATGTGGATGGAAACCAAAAGATAAAAACTTAAGTTGGGTTCCAAATAACCTTTTGTAAGATCTTCCAAAAATAACTAATAAATTTTATGTCCCTATCTAAAACTATAGATGTGAGCAATCTATGCAATCTAACAATAACTTTCTGAGATTGAATACAAGTTAGTGTCTTATGGTCAGATTGGTGGATGAACTTGTGGGGTAATAAGTAATAATGTTTAAGAGACTAAACAATGGCATAAAACTCTTTGTCGTACATCGAATGGAATTGCTTAGTCTTGTTGATTATTTCTCTAAAAAATGTAATCAAGTACGCTTCTTGGCTCAGTCTTTGTCTTATACCTACCCTGGACGTGACAAGGTTGCACATGATTATGGTGGCAAAGATGCAAGGAGGAGTTCAAAGAAGATGGGGTAGCACGAGGCAACAACCTCGTGGGAGTATAATGTTGGTGTTAGGAATTCAAGTTGGCTTGTCAGAGTGTAGGGCATGGCTTCTAAAAGTGGCTGCGACATCAATAGAGTGGCAGTAAACTGTTAAGTCACTAGGAAGGAACACACATGCCTTTGAAGGGAATGGGGAGACCAATCATGGATGCATGAATCCCCATGTCTCACAAAGAAAGGTTGAGATTAGAACTTCACGAAAACGGGAAAAGGAAAGAGCTATATTGAGTCTAATCCAGGTTCAACTCTAATACCAATTGACGTATTATAATGGACAAACAAAGCTAACTAACCTCACTAAAAAAGAGGAAAACTCTCACGCAGAGAAGAAAGCAAAAATTCTTATTAATTGACATAGGATAAAAATTACATGAACTAAAGACCACTTTTATAGATTCAATTCTAATGAAAATTCAGGAATAAATACCTAAATCGGAAAACACCTTAATCTATACTTGAGAACATATTTATCCCTTTAATTAATTACCAAAAGAGAAAATATGATCACCCTAAATTTTCAAATAATTCAACAGTTTACCAAACAATAAAAATTCAATTGCATTCGAGTTATTCTTCAATTTGTTTTCTTTTCTTTGTCAGCTACTACCACCTGTCTCTCTATTCCGACCAATGAACAAACCACTTAGCTCAACATTGTCATTGATAGCCCCATCTTCACCTTTGGTATTCCAATGCCACAAATGACAAGTTCCATAATCTTGAATTCTTATTAAAGGGAATTTTTTATATATATATTTTAGAAATTAGGAGTGATTTCTTATGTGATGAGCTCTTCTGTTTTCACTTTGTTACCTGTGATATAATTGATTTTACTTAGCTACAAACTGTATAAGCCCCAACTACTCAGGACCACTACTTAAGGGCCAGACAGTATTTTATGCTGTCTAGCAAGTGCTAATTTGATCTCTCAGCATTTTTTCATCTGGGACTGGGACTGTTACCACTTACCTAAGTGACAGGGTTCATGTCCAAATGTTGCAATCTTTTGTTACCTTTGTGTGCTGGCGTGCTGCCTAGCTGAGATGACTGGTGCAATCAGTTTTACCTTTGCAGGCAGCCTGGTTGAGGCACCTGTTCAGTCTCACTGCACTGACTGCTTGTTGCTCGCGTGATTTGCTGCTAAAATTGCTTATCATGATTAAGTTTAGGGCACTGAGGTCACACCTTGCCTGTTGCCTAGGTTTAGCTGTGGACTTCCAGCTAGAAATGGTTTTTTTCATTGCTGCAAGACATCTTTCTTTCTGTTTGTAAATGTGAAGTTGAATTCTTAGAACTTTTAGCGGGATTAGCTTGGTTATTCTTGTGCCTCTCATTGGCCATGTTGACAGTGCTCTATCTTTAGAAGCCACAGTTTCGTCCCTCTAGTGAATTTCGATTTTTTGAATTGCAGTCCAACTATTTTGGTTAATTCTTTCAGATGTCCTTCATTAGTTGACTATACTTGTCACCATAAGATGGTTGGGGACAAGAAAGAAGGTCAAAATGGCTATGACAAGTTGAGAGAAAGGGACAGCATGTTTACTTTTTACCAGCGTTATTATGCCAAATACATTTATAAACACACAAAAAAAAAAAAAACATTAACACATGTGGGGATTGTAAATTGCTTTATCAAGCCGAGTAATAGGTGTTTTATTTCAACTACATTGCTTTAATACATTTTTTTAATGGAAATGATGAAGACTCATTCTTAATTGAAGAAACAACTTTATAAATTACTTCATATTTGTGACATAAGATTGGTAATTGTATGTCTGTTAAATATTTTTTAATTCATTCAGTTTGCTCATCTTACTCAAGTTGTAAGGTTCTCACAGCCACACTGCTATGTCCAGTTTCTGTCCCAATATTTCTGTTTCTTGATTCTGGAGCTACCTTTTAGCATTCCCAGTTTATTAGTGGACCTGAAGTTAAGACTGATTATTCTAGGATTAAGCATCATGTTCTATTTTCATATTGGTTTCGTGTTGTTCACCAGAAGATATTTTCCACTGAAAATTGCAACTTATTTTTTCAGGCCATAATCATATTTAATGAGGGCAAAGTTTCCTTGGAGGAATTTGTTTGCACTTTAAAGGCAACAGTCGGTATGCAAGTTTTGGTTGAAGCCATTGGAATTGGTACAGGAAAGCATGATCTCACTGGCATCGTATTGGATCCAGTTAGATCAAATCAAACATTATCTGTGCGCCCTGAGATACCTATTGGCAAAGCATGCTCTTCTCTTTCATCTGGAGACATCATCAAGTTTCTGACAGGTGATTTCAGGTTAAGCAAGGCAAAGTCAAATGATATTTTCTGGGAAGCAGTTTGGCCTCGTCTATTAGCCAGGGGATGGCACTCAGAGCAACCTAAAGATATTCTTACAGCTAAGCATGCTTTGGTGTTTCTTATCCCAGGCATTAAGAAGTTCTCAAGAAAAAAGCTTGTGAAAGGAAATCACTACTTTGATTCTGTTGCTGATGTCCTAAATAAAGTGGCATCAGATCCCAGACTTCTTGAATTGGAGAATGAAGGAGGCACAGGAAGCAGCACAACTCAGGATGAAATTAACTGTCCCATGGATGCCAAATCTGAACGTTATGGCCATCTTGAGCGTAGAGATAACTCCTATCTCGGCCCTAAGGTACTAACATCTAATACTGAATTTATGAAGTTCACTATTGTGGACACCAGTTTGACCCAAGGTGAAGAACCTTTCAAGTTCATGGAATTGAGGACTCTACCTGTTGATGCTGTTAATAACAATGACCGTTTAGACAATATAGGAGAAATAGCAAGTGATAGTTCAGAAGATTCAGATGATAGTTCATCCGATGATCAAGGAGATTCTGATCGAGACTCATCTGACAACAAGGTGCCTAAGTTAAAGAGCAAGGGAATCAACAGCAAGGTTCTTCACTCTGCTCCTTCTGAGAGCGGAATTACCTTTTTGAGTACAACTGTGCTGCACAATGAGCATATCTCAAGGAATCAATGTGTTGAGGAATTTAACGAAAAGCTGCCAGTAAAAAATTCAAAAGGTGAATCCAGCCGCAGGGCAAAGTCTGGTCAACTTTCTTATTTAGCTCCTATGGCAAAACGCAGGAGGTTAACTGCATGTAAATATGAAAGATCTGGTCGCCGATCATACTCTATTTCAAAAAACCATACCATGGAGGGAGTTCAATCCAAGTTGAGTTCACGACACACAAATGATGATATGGTGGCAGAGCTTAACTCCTGTTATGAGAAGGCCTATCCCAACTTCTCAAATAACACCACTCCAGATGAGATAGACAATTGCTCTTCTAGGGAAGTATGTTGTGGCAGTGCTGCTTCATTTGGTGGAATTTTACTATCAAGAAGTTTGATCGACTTAAATACGCTACCAAATGTTTCAAATGAATACGAAACTGGTGTGCCTAATAAGTCAGAAGTAGGTGGCATTGTGCATGAGTTTAATACGGAGCCAGTTAGAGAGCCATCAGAGACAAAACAGCAGCAGGATATTTTTGGAGCCATGGAAAGCTTTGCTGGAGCTGCTGTCGATCAACAATTTTCTGCTACTTTTCGAAGGCAAAGCACCAGAAGCCGACCTCCAACCACCAAGGCTTTAGAAGCTCTTGCGTGTGGGTTTATTGGGACAAAGCCAAGAGGCAGGGATACAAGGACCCTACTGTCTGGTAATTTGGCAAGCAGATCTTCCCGTCATCTAAATAAGAACGCTGAACTCACAGTATCAGCTCCGGTTAATTTTAATGCTGATAGTACAAGCACATTAAGTGAGTCCTGTTCCCAGCCTGATGATGGTGTAACTGAGGAGTTGCTTGGAGTTCCTTAGTTGAGTGTTTTCCCGTCTCAACTGCAGTGGGGGTATAATTCTAGAGTTTAAAGGGCAACGCAGCAACTTGATTCTTCATATGCTCCTGCAACAGGAGCATCCAATTTTGTAATGTAATGGAACTTGTTGAGAAAAGAGCCCTTCTATACATGTAATTCGGAAACTCTATTTGCAATGTTGTTGATATTGCGTCACGAATCTTTAATTTACTCGTCTAAACCTCTGTCGACTTGTATTCTCCCTGTAGCAACTGGGAATATATTGTGGAGCAGCATTATCCAAGACTGTATAGTAACTCCAATAACTTCAAGTGTATCATTTAATTTCATGGTATGTCTGTAGTGGAGCTTCGAACATTGATTTGTGATTGAATAAATGGTTGTTAATTTGGAAAAACATATTTCTTGCTGAAACCTGTGTCGTTGAGTTTATTTCGTTATCATAAAAGATGCTTTGATAGATTCAAATAAAATTGATGATGAACAGCTCGAAGTTCTAGTTTTAATAAAATAATGTTAGACAAAAATAAAAGGATTTCATAGTCAATGTTCAGCAAATCAAGACATCTATTGCTGATTGGACCAGATGAACCGAACATCGATTGCAAACTCTGCCAATGCCCTCAGAGGACCCCAGCAAGATCCGGAAGGTGCCTTTGGAGCTCTGGTTGGATCACACTGAGAGTTTCTCCTTCGATATAGGTAGGCCCGTACTTCTTTCATGATCGACCGGCATCTACCATGACCTACCATTGCAATTCCACCAGCTCACATCGAATTTATATCCTTTCTTGGATTGTTCTGGTAAAGTTGTGTATATAGGTTCCACCACCTTCAGCTTGCGTTGCTTTTGAGTTTCTAGTTGGAATATGGTTTACATGCTTAATGAAATACCGAATCGTTGATATGGCATTGCTTCAAACAATTCTTTCAGAAATAATAAAATAAAATAAAATTAAAAATTAAAAAAAAAAAACCCGCCAAGATTACATAGTTAGGCAATAATTAAGAGTTCATGGAATAGAGGTTTGACTGCGAAAGTAAGGGAGCATCAGAATTACCTCCATCTTCTAGCAAGATTGGCTGCATTGCAATTCTAAACGGTGGTTTCTTTTGGTTATGCCATTAATATTTCTCAGGTTCATTATTACAAGTGGGCGATATGTGTTGGAATTCACCCTATTCTTGGATGGGCCGAGAGTCCCTGGTGGGAGTTGTTCTCGCTTCGATCAAGATCTTCCAACTGGTGCTATTTCCTTCGTCCATCGGCCATTCTACTGCGCCGACCCTGCAGTAGCGGTGTCAGATTAGAGAGGAGGTGAGAGCCGTGGAGGTAGAGAAGGGAAAGGAACGAACTTGCGGGGCGGGAAGAAGAGGGCGATAGGGGAGTTGAGCAACAGGCCAGAGGAGGCGCAGACGAAGAGGAGAAGGAGGAAGAATCCCATCGCCGGGAAAGTCGACGCCGGCAGCGGACGTGGAGTCCAGGTACCCTGCCCACAATTTTATAGATTAGGGAATGAATTTACATCTAAATTGTAGCTGGATTGAGGTCGTAATTCAGTTGTAATTGTTTATGGTTCATTCAATTGTAATTGTTTATGGTTTATCGACGGGTTCACTTGTCCATCTTAATTGTAATTTAAATTGAGATGAACAATACGGTACTATCTCGTTATCAATTGTGGACTAGAGAATTAAGTCTCACAAATATAGTTGATGAATTGAATTGTTACTTTTGTTTTTTACTACCGTTATCCGTTGTGGCTCAGAGATTTTTTATAATTTTTTTTAAAAAAAATATCTCTTAATTTTTATATTTTTCATGTAACTACAAAATATCATCACTGCGTAATAGGGCCTTAGTTCAAGATTCTTCCCATCATGAAACACTATATTTAGTTACTCTAACCTCATCTTTATCTATATGCTTGAACCCGGCCTGATTTTACTTTAGAATCATTTCAAAATATACAGATGATTTCAAAGAGCAATATTTTCAAAAACTGATAAATTAGATTTAACAAGTGATAATGTGAAAAAGATGATTCACTTTACTCTAGCACCTTCATCAATTCGTCTCGAGCTAATATGGAGGAGATAAATCACGGATGACTATTAACTATTAGTGTAAATGGTTAAAGCATGGAAAAAGTATATATTTGGACGTGCTGAATTTCGATCTCAAGATCTCATATGATAATTTTTTATGTCTTAACCATCGCACAGCCTTGAGAAAACTTTAACAAGTGATAAACAAGGACCATTAGTCGAGGACATTGAAGGTGAATATTGATGGATTATAGAGGGACCAACTAAGAAGATTGAGGTGCTTCTCTATTATAAATATCTAGTTCCTTTATGTATAAATGTGGTTTATATTTTTTTGTTTGAGTGCTCTTGCTTTAGCATAAAATGGTCAATATTATTTAGCACTATTTTTTTCAATAATTTCCGGTAAAAAAAAAAGATTCAAATTTAAAATGAATGTAACTTTTGGCTAAAATTTATTAATGATTAAAAAATCAAAATTATAGAAGTTGGTTAAATAAAATAGTAAAGTTTGTTGAGTTTAAAGTGAATATGTTGTATTTAAGTTCATTAATAACTTTTATCCAAAATTAATGATTCAAATGAAATCCTACCGATAATGAATTAGCAGTCGCCATTAGAGGTGGTATACAGTTCCAAATTTTTTATATGCTATTATACTAAAAATTTTAGTATAAAAAAATATATATCGATGTCGTACTAAAATTTTGAATACTAAATTTTTAGTATGATATAAATTTTATACCGTTGGTTACAAAACTATTTTACATTTTAGTATTTTTGGTATACTGAGATTATAAAAGAAATATATATAAGCGTCGAAGTCCAAGCTCAACACACTTCTCTATTTGAAAGAATTCACTTTGTGCTCATCTTTGCTGCTACTACGTGTGCAAGCTTCAACTACTTTGACTCTTTGACAACCAATGCTTCATTGTATTCATTTGTTGTCGATATATTGTACTTGCACTTCATTATTATTTTACTTGTACAATTCAATCATTTAGTGGATTGACCAACGAAAACGATTAAGGATCGTGGATCTTAAAGTAGTAATGGCTAGGTTACGAACCAAATAAAATCGAATGCTTCTTCTTTCTTTTGTTCCGCTGCTTATCTCTGTTTAATTTTACTATACGAAAAGAAAAGATTTTAATCGAACAAGATTCACCCTTTCTCTCAACTGCTACAACCCAACAATAATTTAGTAATTTCTAGTTAATTTCTCAAGTATTTCACCGAGAACACAAAAAGTATTGATCTAAATTTCAGATGTTACCTAGTTTTTAATAGCTGAAAATCATGCATAGTAGTAAAGGAAAAGATCATGCATAGTATAATCTGTCGGATTTTGTGTTGTTTTTTAATAGTTGAAAATCATGCATCAAATCATTCAATATACCAAATCAAATTAATATTAGAGTTTAATAATTATTAGAATAATTCTATTATAATTATTAGAATAATTTTATTATTTATTAATTGGTCAATTAAGTAATTTTTATATTTTATATATTGTATTATCTTTAGGGATAAACATCAATAAAAATAAGATTTATTATTCTTCTTTTATTCTTTATTTTTTATTGTCCTCTTTCACCTCTTCTTCAAACTTTAAGGGCGTGTTTGGTTGGGGGTTATCGCTGATAACCTTGGTCGGTTATCAATGATAACCTTGTTTGGTTGGGGTTATCAATGATTCCTGGTAATGCAGCATTCCTGCCACGTCAGCAATCAGGGAATATAACCAGGAATCGGATAACCTTGAAAATCTTAGGTTATCTACGATTCCGGGGTTATCAATTATTTATTTCCAAACTTACCCTTACCTTCGACGAGCAGGAGGGAGCAACGACGGAGACACAGGAACGACGAGCAGGCGCGCGATGATGATGACGACTGCAGAGCAATGGCGTCGAGGGTGAGCAGGCGGCGGCGTCGAGGGTGAGGCGGCGACGACGACGGCGACGGCGATGACGACGGCGACGGCGACTACGAAGCAAGTTGCGATGGCGACTGCGGATCCGATGCGACGGAGACTACGGAGCAGGATGCGACGGCGGGAACGACGAGCAGGCGTCGACGGCGACGATGACGACAACTGCAAAGCAACTGTGGCGAAGTCGAGCAAGCGGCGATGGTGAGGAGGCAGCGACGGGGACGGCGAAGCAAGTTGCAACGAAGGTGAGCAAGTGGCGATGGTGATGCGGCGAAGGTGAGCAAGCGGCGATGGCGAGCAAGGGGCGAGGCGGCGAAGGTGAGAAAGTGAGCAAGCGGCGATGGTGAGGCGGTGACTGCAGAGCAATGGCGGCGACGCGAAGCAACGACGGCTGAGGTCGACCATCGCCGAGACGGAGACGACGCAATAGTGAAGACGTCGCCAAAGGTACGATGAGGAGGTGGCGCGTGCGCTGCGAAGAAGAAGCACAGTGATATTAAAGAACGACGAAGCACAGTGAAAAGAAAAAAAAATAAAAATTTAATCGTGTAACCATATAAAATTAAATTTTATTCCAAGTTATTATAAATTAAAAATTATAAAATTTTATTATAAATCATAAAATTTAATTTATATATAAAAATTTTAAAAAATAATTATAAATTATAAATTAATTATATCTACCAAGGTCATTATATATACTATAAACTTATTAATTAATATAATAATAATTATTATTTTTAATTTAATTTAATTTATTCTAAAAATTTAACTATATAATTGTAAAGCGTAATATAGTAAATATTAAATTAGACTATAGCATTACCAAGTTGAACTAAACAAGATTAAGGTTATATTTTATTCTCTATAACCTTGGTTATGTGATTACCAAGTAATCACATAACTAAGGTTATGCAGATTAAGGTTATATTTTAAAATTTGAATTTTGATTTTCTTATTGTCCTTCTAAATGCTTTATCACTGCACTATGCGTATGGGAACTCATGTGAAATGTATTTTTGGAAGCATTTACATTATACTCCTTCATTAAGGTAAGTTAAAACTTTTTGATATAAAAAATAATAAATTTCAACTCAAGTTCTTTTTCCATATTTCTACTTTAATTAACGGAATAATATCTTTATTTTATTCGTTAAATATAATAATAATTTTAACCCAAAAAAAATTAGATTAAAAATAGTGAATTTTTTAGAGCAAAATGTCAAATATGTTTGGGGTAATATGTCAAAAAGGCAAATTGTGAGAGCAAAATGAAATTGCAGATTTAATAAACCCTAACTTCGGCCCGATCGATCCTCCCCTTGACCCTCGGATCGGCGCACGGAAGCCCGTCACTTCTCCGCCTCTAATCTTCCCACAGCCGGCGGCGGCGTCTCTCTCTCTCTCTCTCTCTCTCTCTCTCTCTCTCTCTCTCTCTCTCCCTCTCTCACACACACACACACACACACACACACACACAGCGAAGGCGATGGATTCGGACGAGGGGAAGCTCTTCGTTGGGGGTATCTCGTGGGAGACCACGGAGGAAAAGCTCAAGGAGCACTTCAGCGACTATGGCGAGGTCCTCGACGCCGTCATCATGCGGGACAAGGCCACGGGACGCCCCAGGGGTTTTGGGTTTGTCGTCTTTGGCGACCCTGCTATCCTTGATCGCGTCCTCCAGGACAAGCACGTCATTGATGGCCGCACTGTGAGTTGTGTTTCTACCTATTTTTGGGGCCATTCTTCTATCTTGTTTTCCTTGATTTCTGCATCTAGTTTATCTGATTCTGTTTGACTCGTTTATATGCTATGTAAATTTGTGATGGTTTAGGAGTGTTTTCCTCGTTTGTTACATCTATGAAACTCTTGAAAATTTGTGATGGTCTAAGGTTTACTCGAATGTTTGGAAAACGTCGTCCTTGCATTGTCTATCCATTGCATGCTCTACTAGTCTAGTTGATGTTTAATTGGTTCTTTTTTGGTAGAATTTGGGGATCTACTTTGTCTATGCTTTCTTTTGAAAATTAAAGTTCTTTTTTGTTTTTATTGGCAAACTTATCTGTTTTCCAAATTTTTGTTACATTTGGTTGAACTAATTTCTTTTTATAGATATATTTTCCATTTATGCTTGTTTGTTTATTTTGTTGAATGGTAAACATTTGAGTGGATACTTATGGCTCAATAACTTGAGCTGCGTGTCCTAAGTTTTGTGTGGAAAGCCTAGAAGGGTAGGATTTGTTCTCATAATTATAATTAAGTGAAATATGTTGGAATTTTTTTGGCATACTACCATACCAGGGAAAAATAAATATCCGGTAGAAAATTGATCAGTTAATTCAATACAATAATAAATAAATGGGAGTTAGCACTTGATCTAAAATAAATTACTACAAGCAAATGAGATATACACTTTAAATAATGAAAAATCTAATATTTCACAATTCCATCCAAAATTTCTTGGAAAAAATTAAAGCAAGACCAGATATAATCAGTTTGTTGTGATCCAATCCAAAATGGTTATAAACCGAACCTATCATTAGTTCCCAACCAGTTTTGTTTCTGTCCATGATAGCTTGTTTTCTTTGTAATTTCATGTTAGGACATTTTTTTTGTGTTGATAAACAATTGCTTGTTTATTTTTAAAATTTTATGGTTCATTTCTTATCTTATGCCTATGATATTGTGGACTTCTTACTCTATCACATGATTGTGTAGCCGTTAATTGGAAGGAAAGGAACTAATCTTGAGAAATGTAGTATTTTAATTATTATTTGTGCCTACTTTTTGTTGTTCCTATCTTGATAGCATCTGAACTTGTATCAGTTGGTTCTTGCTATTTAGTATAGATATGTGATATCAGAATACAAGCTATTAAGCAATATACAATTTGGTACGTTTATCACAGATTGGATAGACAACTACAGGAGGACTATTTTCCACGAGTTAGTGATTTGTATTTCTACCCTTGTTTCATTGTTCATTCTTACAATAATTTAATCAGTTAATTCTTAATATCAAGCTGATTGATTTATGACCTTATTATTCAAGGGAGATCAGGTTACCTGTTTGGACTTTGACACTTATTGCTTATAAGTTACTATTTAATCATTTCTTGTTTATCTATTTCTTTAGATCTTTATGTATCACACTGAATTGTGTTTTAGGATTTTAGGAATTGTGTTTGGGTGGTTTGTTGTCCTGCCCACTAGATTTTTTCTCTTTTTTGGGTTTAACCAATCAATGATCTAGAAAAATACACAAAATGAATGGACTGAATTGGCCTCCAAGTAGTTCAACTGACTGTTCTTATTTAATTTAGAAAACGTTGCACTTTTATTGATAATTATTATAAATCATATAGTTGTAATCAAGGGGGTTTGTTGGCTTCAAACAACACGTCTAGAGGGTGTATCTGCTGAGATGTTTTTTTTTTGGAAACAAGATTTGTAATGAATGCTAATAACAAGAATGAACATAATTGCTGAAAATAAAATTAGCTTGGGCTGAAAGATACATTTCCCATGCAGAATTAGAAGTAATTTAATACATCAAGAAAGTGTATAGCTTATCTAGTTGTGACTTTGAAGTTAAACTTCTACTCCCCATTAGGATTAATTATTAAACTAATATTCACAAATGTGCTTATGGCTAAGGTACTTGGGACATTGGATGGTATTATCATCTAGTATCTAGCCTATTTCTTAAGATATATTCTCCATTGCCTTTCTTTGCATTCATTGCTTTTGTTGCTCATTTAAAGGAAAATGGATTCATGGAATTGTAACAATGATGTTGGATTACAAAGCTGAGGTTCCTTTAATGAGAATTTTACTATTACCAACATTTCTCATTTGGTTATGATGATTGAGATCTATGTTATTATATATCTTGGTTTCAGAAAATATGAAATATAGTTTCAAAAGAATGGAAGGGTTGATTAAGACGATGAATATGAGATTTTGTTAGTAAATTTTTTTGATATGTTGAATCTATTATTCAGACATCATTTATAGGATAATCGTGCTTTGTTGAAATTTAGAGAAGCTTCCTGAATCTTGTGCGACTGTCACGTAGTCCTTACATTAAAAAATATTATAACACTGTTGTCCCACCATAAAGTATTTATGAATCTAAGTGTCGGGTTGTTTGGAAACATGTAGAAAAAAAATATAGCATAGATGAGAATTAAAATAGAGCAATTTGATGGAGCCACAATATGGGATAAAATAGGTTAAGAAGATACAAACAACTTCAAAACAATCCATAAATTTTTATGCATTTTAATCTTATACTAGTTGAATCAACTAGAGTGCAAGATGCAATGGGTAGTAAGAACAAAATAAAATTCTTGCTAATGTTATAAAAAACTAAGTTAATTGATTTTGAGCATTACATAGAACTCAATGGAGAGATTAGATTCATATTTTGGCCCCAAATAGTTGGGCTAAATACAGCTTGATAATGCTAATTCTGATTTTGATAATGATATCTTGGATTCGTTCTGCACCTCTTCTCTCTGCTTCTCTTTCTCCATTTTTTCCTTTCCATTTTTTTTCATCAGTATCAGCCTCCTCTACTTGAGGTTATTTTATGATGCAACTTCCCACAAGAACCAATACTTAACTATCATTTTAGGAAGGATCACAATGTATTATGGTATTTTTGAGCTATTCTTACTGGGCTTGCTCAAATGATGGAAGGTAACTATAACGTGTTTCTAACTGTCTTAAGCTTCCCCATTGATTCTGTTTTAGCTTATGTATGATTTTGAACGTAACTTGATTGTTTGGTTGTCAAAGTTTCAATTTAGTTATAATTATGTTGATGTATGATCATATAAACTTATCTGGTTATCAGAATCCAATTTTCTGACATATTGTTTGATTATAATGGTGACCACTTCTTAAGTGTGAGAATACATGCTTGGACTCCCATGCATTCCATGAGTTATCAATTAAAAATCAATTTATTGTTTTATCAAATGTAGAGAAGCAACATGTTTTTACTCTGGTAAACACTGGTATAACTTTTGCTTAAATGCATTTGATGTTTCTAGGTAATTAAAACCAAAAAGTAATGGAGTTTTTAGTTCTTTTTAAGCTTTTTTGAATAAGTAGGTGAATTTTAGCCTGGAGTCTCACATTTTGGATGTGTCATGTGTCTACTTGCCCTCCTTTATCAAGCTGAGCACAATCACCAAAGTTGTGCTACTTATTTTCTCTGACCTAATGTTGTGTTTTATTCGGTGTTCTAAAAGGCGGCCGCCTAGGCAGGGGAGGCGGGGATCAACCGCATTGCCTTTGCCGTAGGGGTGCTTTACGTGATCAAAGATGAGGCGGTCGAGGCAGTGGGACAACAAAATTTAAAAAAAAAACCTACTCCCTTTCAAAACATAAATAACTCCATAACCCAAGTCATACCCAACTCACCTCCTTCTGCTTGCCACCGCCTTGCTTAGAGCCGCCGCTGCCGCCACTAGGTTAGCTTTCTTTCATATATTTCTAGTCATGAAATCTAAAGTCATATATTTCTAGACATGTCACAAGCTGAAATAAGGGTAGGGCTGGAGTTAGGTTTTTAACTTAAGATTTAATTAAATAATTTTAGTTTAATAATTTTAATCAACTCCTAATTATGATGGAGATAATTTAAATAGACTTAATTAAAGCCTAATAAAATTATCCCATTAATTATATATATATATATAATTTTTAATTAATATATTTAGTAAAAGTAAATATTATAACTAACGATAATTATTTATAATATTATGTATAAAAAATAGTAAAAAAAAATCAATCTCCTAAGCTCGGACTAGGTACCGCCTAGGTGGCCGAGGAGATAGGCGATCACTGATCGCCACCACCTACTGCCTACTGTCATTTATAACACTGAAAAATAGAGCCAAAAACTAGCAACTCCCATGGAGTTGTTTAAACAAATTTTGCAACTTCCCAAGTCTTCCCGTGATATAGAATTTCATTGGACAAGAATCAAAATCTTCTTCATCGGCACATTACCACAAGGGCCCTTATAGACAAGCAAGGATTTTTTTTTAATAGGAAAGTTTTTTACTTTATTTTTCAGTGCAAAGCAGATTTCAGTTACATTTTTAGGTGACAAATTCATTATAATAGACCATAATTAGATATATATGAAGTGGCAGTCACCACCAGCAAATGTTATAAAAAGGTACCTGTTATTGCCATGATCACTTCCAGAACACTCAATTTTATAATGGATGGGGGACTCAAATCAGTAGAGTCTATGTATCATTTATTACTGTCAACCTCTCCAAAGCTAGAGGCAGAGAGTTTGCCATGATCTGACTCTTGTTTGAAATTGATGCATCAACGCAAAACTCACTACTGAGTATATGATTCCCAATGAATTAATTTTCAAATGTTTGCAAGGTCTTACTCAAAGATCTTTCAAGATCAATGAGAAATCACACAGACCAAGTGCAGATTCCATCACAGAATTGATATATCACTGCATTTAAACTTCACAAGAAATTCGCCCCATGTGAAGCTCTGAAACAGTGATTGTATGACACCCTAGTTCAGTCCCACATGAATTGTGAGCTACCAAAGAGAGTGCATAAGCTTATGCGCGCGAGTTACTTCACAAATGTATAAACATTTTGGAAAAAGAGTGTGATGGATGAGTCACCATTGCATCTCACATGTTGTCGAATAGAGATCATTTTGGACTATGTGTTTATTTTTCAAACTCGACAAGATGTCAAGCCTTAAATGTAACACCATCCTAGTTAAGTCATACATGGTGAATTGTGAATTAACAAAGGAAATTTATATGTTTAGACGTGTGAACCATTAGAAACTTGGGCTCAAGCATTTCAAGGAGCAGCAATTCCATGGCCCGTCACAAACAATTACTCGTGTACCAAAAATAAAAATAAGGCGTGGTTGCATGCGTGACATACGTGTAAAACATCAGCTGAAAAGCGGTCCTGGGAACCCCTCCAAGATATTCTTCAGCTTGGTAACTCCCTTCTGCATGAACTCCCATCCCTGACCCTGGTCCAAATCGATCGTCTTCCTCTCATGCATCGACATCCTCCACTCCAATCCCCTCTCCGCAACCAAATCCGCCGGGAACAGGAACCCTAGCACCGATTCCCATCCGCATACGAAGTCAAAACCAAACATGCGATCGAATAACTACAGCCGCGTATCAAAGAGCAACAACGAGGCCAAAGAGAGGAATAAGGAAGCAGCGAAGATAGAGAGGAGCATAATCGCACCTGAGAGAAGCGGCGGCGGCGGCGTCCTGAGAGGCCGACGATGACCATTTTGACCGCGTGGAAATGGAGAGCGAACGAAACTTCATTGGAGCATAAGCCGTTTGCCCTAAAACCCTATAACGGCGGTTGAATCTAAGCAAGATTAATCACACCCATTGACTAAAACTAATCAACTCCAATTCAGTGTGAAAAAATTATGACAATTTTTTAAAAATATCTTTAAAAAAAAAATGATAGATATTGTACACTTTTTAAGTTTTTAAAAAATATTTTAAACATTTTTCTTAAATCTTCCCTACTTCCTTTTTCTTTGCCTACGTGTTCCACCTGACCTGACCCCAATTTAAAATCGATAGTGGACGGTTTAAAATTATCAATTTGATGATTATTTAATGGGTTAATCCTTAATTTTAACTGTCAAAGATTGTTATAAATTAAGGTCTACGTTCATAATTATTATATTATTTTTTAAAAATAATTAATATTCATCCCTTAATATTCTTTTACTACCTAATTAATATTCATTGATTATTAAATAGTTAATTAATATATAAAATTATTTAGAAATAAATATTTATAAATTAATTAATAAATAAATTGTTGCAGCTGTTACAATATTGTAACATTCATTATGTTTTAACAGTTATTACTTATTATGTAGTAGCTATTACAATATTGTAACAGTTACTATACAAATAACTGTTACGATCATTATAGCAGCTATTGCACCGTTGCTGCTACAACATTTTAGCATTAGTCCCACAATGAATATTACATATAATTATAATAAAAAATGAGAATTTTATTTTAATTTTTAAAAAATAGAAACATTGTGCAGGTTAACTTATCACACAAAATATTTCATTTATAGAGACTTTATTATTATGAAAATTATTATTTATTCATCATGAAATGATTCCAAAAATAATTGATCCATATTCCCTTTACGCTGTGTTTGGGAGAGCTTCTGAGAAGCGCTTTTTAGCTTGTAACTACATAAAAATATTTTTGAGTATTTGTGAATGTCAGATTCTGCTTCAGCTTCTATAACTTTTACTCAAAAACTAGAAACAAGAATTTAATACTTTTTTCTGCTTCTACTTTTTTATTTATGATCTCAAATTAAAAAATAATATGTATATCCTTAATAAATTTATTATTTTACATAATTGACATCACGTTATTAACATAATTTATCTTTTCATTCAATTATATGGGATACAACTTTAATTATCTGAACAATGACGTTAAATTTTTATAAATATTTTTAGAGATTGTTTATAATATTAAATTA
>JBAMIE010205752.1:0-10684 GCA_037177295.1 Kaempferia parviflora
TGGATTCAATTTTTTCATCTACTATTCACGTTATATTAATTACGGAATTATAACTGCTACAACGCGGATTCAACGTGTTCACCTTAATATTTATGTTGTAGCAGTTATAAAATCGTAACTATTACAACATATGTAGCAACTACGATTTCATTACTACTACAACGCTTTTGATTAGTTAGAAATTAGGCGGGAGATAATAATGATAACAATATTGAATAGTATTAGAGGATAGTTGGGTAATTATGTTGGGTGGTGCACCCTTTTGATAAAAAAATAAAAATAGTCCATTTGATGATTTCAAAAAAAAAAGAAAGTACCCTATTAATTTTTGCATTATATTTTTTATCCAAAAGATGATTAAAATAAAGAAAATGTAGTAAGACATTCAGGGTGCTTGGTAGGTGGATTTAGAAAGTTGGAATGGAAATGATAGTGTTTGTGAAGAGGGGAATTTTTTTGCTTAAAAAAATCTTCCGGCCGTGTATAGTGTTTATATTTGTGGGTGTGGAATAAGGTTTATCTGTTTATTATTTTAGCCAGGGTTGTGAGTGTTTTTTTTTTTTTGTTTTTTTTTTTTTTTTTTTGCTGTGAGTTGATCTATTTATTTTTGTTCAACGTTTATGTGATATCAGATGCTATGAAGTTTTTTGAAATTATGGTTTTTCTTAAGTGAATGACTTCTACTCGCCATGTCGGATTTAATTTTGTATAATTGTAAAATGAATATGTTTGATACAAAGACGATTGTTATAGAGAATGGTTGTTTTGTATGGTTTTGCTTTTGATTTATTATTGGTGACATCAATTGTTATGTGATGTAGATAGACATAGCACAACCACCATTTAACTATAGAAGACGTAGATTAATGTACACTTTGTGGAATATGTATGGAATGCTCATGGTTTGTTTGGTTATCATACTTTATCAAATTACAATACTTGCATATTGTCGAAGTAGGATTCGTCAAATCAAAAGTAGGGAGGACAAACGGATTGTCCGTGTGGAATGGATATTCAGCTTTATAAAAGAGAGTGATGAAATAAGTATTAGTGAACTTCAAATGGATAGAAGAACATTTATGATATTGTGTGATAGGGCACATGATGTTGGGGGTTTAAAAACAAAAAAATGCTACCATTGATGAAATTGTGGTCTTATTTATCTGCATGTTGGCACATCATAAAAAAAATTAACCGATGAGTCTCCTTTTTAAACGAAGTTGGTAGACGGTGAGTCATCATTTCAATCTATGTTTTCGAACAATTTTACAACTGCACAATGTATTGCTCGAGAAACCTGAACCGGTACGCGATGATTGGGAAGAAGATAGATAGAAACCATTAAATATAAGAATTTTTTAATCAACTATAATTCTTTAGCTTAATTATATTTTTATTTCAATCTATAATTCTAATAATTATCTCTAATTATTATAATTAAAAATTATTATAGGGTTGTTTAGGTACTTTAGACTATATTTTTATTTAAGTGAAACCCCCTAAAGAAGAAAAATAACATTATCGTACAAGAAAGAGGGGGGATTGCAACAAATGTGTTGGGAGTGTGTTGCCTACAATGCAATTCATATGTGTTACCTAGGTGGGAAGGTTCTGCCCATGATGGTTGGGTACTTCGTGATGCCATCAGTAGACCATCTAGCCTTAAAGTCTCCTGAGGTAAATAATAAATATTTTTTTACATAAAGTTGGAATTATGACAAAGTTTAAAATTTCGAGAATACTTGCATTAATTAATTTAACTAGTGTCCTTGGTTTATGCTGTTATTTGGTAGATGATGGTAATTGCAACTTAAATGGATTTCTGGTACCTTATTGCGGGCATAGATATCACCTCAATGAATGGGAAGATTGTTATCCTGAGATAGGTGAAGAATATTTTAACATGAAGCACTTTAGAGCTAGGAATATTATTGAGAGGTGCTTTGGATTGTTGAAGGGCCATTGAAAAATCTTAGGGTTCGTTAGCTATTTTTCTTTTCATTTTCTAAAAAATTATATTTTTCTATTTTTTAGAGAATGATAATTTGTCATTTTCTACTTTTCTAGAAAATGCTATATCTTTTTTTAGAAAATAAATATAGAAAATGCATACCAAACATTATTTTTCAGAAAATATGTATTTTTCAGAAAATAAAAATGGAAAATGCACCAACCAAACGCACCCTTAGCTTCCCCTTCATTTTTTTTTTCTTTACAAACTCAAGTTCGTATTATCATTGCTTGTTGTTTACTACATAACTTGATCTGTAAATTTATAAACCATGATCCTCAGGATTGTATCCCTGATGAAGATGTACAGACAATTATGTCAATTGACCAGTGGACAACATTTAGGAATAATTTAACACTCCAAATATTTAAAAATTAGGAAAATGAAGTCTTTGATATTGAATGACTTTAATTGTTGTGATGTTTGTTCTGTTTTTTATGCAACTTTGTGAAAACCTCTATGTGTACTATTATTTTTATCCTAATATGCTTGATCTTTTATGTATCATTAACATTCTTTTAACCCGATTTGATATTCTTGTAATCTCATTGTTATATAATGTGTCATGTTATGAAGATAATATTTATGACATTTACTTCTTCTTATGATTTTGATATGATCTGGAAAAGAATAGATAGTAATCCTAAGGAATCTATTGAAAAGAATGCAGTACAAGGAAGAGGTAAAAATAAAATTTTCTGGACCGAAGAGGAGAGATGAGCATTAATAAGATATTTGCAGGATATGACAATCGATCCTCTTTGAAAAATAGATGAAGGGTTCAAGAACAACTACATGGTCAAGATAAGAAAGATTATGATCCAAAAACAGTCAACTTTCACAAAATCTGTCAGTCAGATTGAATCTAAGATCAAAACCTTAAAAAGAAAATTCCACGCTATCAATGAAATTTACAGGCAAAGTGGTTGTACTTGGAATGATGTCAAAAAGAAAATACCTTGTGAAGAAACATGGTATCTTGAATGAATTAAGGTACATGTATTAGTTATTATCGATTCTTTTTCATATTATAATGTCATTTATAGATATGTTACGCTCTTAGCGATAAGCCTTTATGACTGCAAGTTCCTTGGCTTTATTAAATTGATTGTTATGTTTTCTTTCGGACAGAAGCACAATGACGCCAAAAGTCTCTATAATGTATAATTCCCTTATTTTTCGAAGTTAGAGATGGTATATGACAAAGATAGAGCAACATGCCTTGTTGTAGAAGATCTTACGATGGTTGCACAAAACATCACTGATGTGGATGCTGAGTTGAGCATATCGGATGACAATTCACCTGTTGAAAAAGGAGTTGAAATTGATTCGATGTCAAATCAACAACCTTCTGTTACATTAAGGACATCTGACTCTAAGGAGAAAAAGAAACCATCCGCTGAGAAAGTTCAAAAAGCTTTGAAGAGGGCAAAGACTTTAGCTGAGCAAAATATCGATTCTGACTTCAAGTTACTAAGTGATCGGGTTAAGGGATTTATGCAAACTATTAGCTCACATCTTGAGTCAATGTCATCTTGGGTTCAAGGTAAATCCTCAAAAATACCACAAGTTCTCGAGATGTTGGATAAGTATAGGTTCGTTGGCAAGAACAAGTACAAGGCTGCTCAAGCAATTTGTAAAGATTCTGTAAAGGTTGAGTTATTGTTCAGTTTGGATCTCTCTGAAGTTGAAGATTTTGTGCTCAATTGTTTTTGTGCTCAATTGTTTATAATAGTATGCTTGTGATGATATTGAATTTAATGAATACATTTTTTTTCTCCCATTTTTGTTTATTAATCAAGTCATTGATGGGAGGACAAGACAATATTATCTTTCATAGCGAACACAACAATACATGATTATTGTGTGTACCGTTGATATTGTGGTAGATGATTTGATTATGCAAAACCATTGATAGAATTTCTATGCACAAATTAATATGTGATGATGATTTATTTTAGAGATAATTGTTATGTTCTATGATGTCTTTTGAATGTTGGGATGAAGGAAATATACTCTCCATATTGTGATTTTTTTAATAAAATTGTTATATCCATGACTCACAGTTATTTTTTATTGTACTTATAATAGTAAAATATAAATTTTGGCTAATTCTCATTCCATAATTATGTCAAACCAAATAATATTTAATGGGAATAATATTCATTCTAGTATCTATAAATCCATCAATCATTCTCATTATCATTAACTGCTCAATCAAAACTCAATGTCATTATCATTGCTAAATGTATACCAAACACCTCTTACCATTCGCATAGGTTAAAATGAAAAATCATAATTAGCCTAATTTCAAAAAGACTATTAAAATCTATATATGGAAACAAAATCCTCCGGTTGAAATCACTCTAAGAGAGGAATGAAAAACTTGAGATGGAGAAAGATGAGTTCATCCAATACCACCATCAATGAATGAGAAAGGGCCATGATTCTTTAGGCATCCTTTGAGAGGCATACTAGGGAGGAATAGGAGTGCAAATGAATTCGATTCAAAAATATTTAATTTATATTTAAAATTATTAAAATAGAGTCAAACGGAAATATATTTGATAATTTTTTTAACTAAATTAGAATTGAACTGTGATTTTTTTTTTTTTACATAATTTCAATTTAAGTATACTTAATTCGAATAATTTGAACCAAACTAGAATCAAAGTGATTTTAAACTATAATTAAACAAAACTCAAATCAAAATTCTAATAAATTCAGACCGTATTCAAACTCAAATTTAATTTCAAATAGAGTCAAGACTAAAATTATTTATATTTTTACTTCAAATTGAATTTAAATATCATATATTTTTCAAGTTCAAAATTCAATTCATTTGCCCCCAAGGGGTACAATTACTTTTTTTGTGTGTATGTGTGTGTTTAGTGAAAATAAACTGAAAATTATGAATTTTTAAAGCAATTGCCCCAGCTAACCTGTATTAATTTATATAAATTATTGGATATCAAAATGAAGATTTTTTTTTATTGCAATCCGTGTCTACGAATGATGTGAAAGGAAGTAAATGCAAATGGCTAGGGGTGGAAATCTTTTTTTACATAATACTAAACAAGTAGTTTTCATATTGAGTTGTTAAACATACAAAAACGATTCATCAAAACCATAAATATCAAAAAAGTTATTGACCAAAAATATTTATCCTCTGTTTGACATCTTTGAATGACGAAATATTCAATTTAACTATTAACGAGTGACAAATTCGACCCTATAAAAATTTCTCACCAAAATGGAACACTCGAGACAACAGTCAAGATAGAGATACAATCAAGGAAGGTTAAATCATAAAAGTAATGAAAAAAAATCAGTGAAGAAAGTTAAATTACAGAGTAAGGTTCTCAAGTTCGAATCATTATGATGTTACAAGTTCCTGACAAGCTAGGTAGAAATATAGGATACTAATACAAGCTCGATCTTTGAGGCTAATTCTCAGTTGTGCAACAATGTCTACTGCCTAATAGATAAAGGGCATCAATACTCCTCCAGAACTCCCAAACTTAGTAGTAGTTCATCCCACAAGTGAAATTTCAATAGCATCGAACATTCTTATCTTCCATAGGGGTGATAACGACCAGGACCAGGACCAGCCCCGCCACCATAGCCTCCCCTGCTACCATATAGTCCAGAACCATAGCTACCTGGCGAATCATAACCCCCTCCTCCATAGTTAGAGCCACCATAACCTGGAGCTTCACGCCCATATCCACCTAAACTGCCACCATACCCACTGTTAAATCCTCCGCCATAGGAACCAAAACGGCTAGAGTATCCTACGGAGGATTCTCCACGGTAGTCTCCAGCATAACCACCATAACCACCACTGTATTCACCAGGAACGCTTCCATAACCACCATAACCCCCAGGTCTAGGACCATACCCACCTGGAGTCCGATAGCTGGGAGGGCCATAGCCACCAGCACCACCAAAGCTGCTGTATGCGCCACCATAGCTGCTGGCATTATCGCCAAAATGACGAGACCTAGATCCACTGCCAAAAGGAGGCGGAGGATTGCCAGGTTTCTTTGGTTCAGCCTTCTTGATTTCAACCTGCAATGAAACAACATCAACCTAGCCTGTTTGAAAATATTTAGTGAAGACACGCACTAGGACATTATACAATTGAACCAATTTGATCCTAGAACAGATAACTACTTACTAGACGGGAGTTTGATTAGTCCAATAGTTTAGGAGACTACCATTTTGCAACAAATGTCTTCTAGAAACAAATGGCATTCCCTGTGCTAATGCAAGTCTATACTATCTAGCGAATTTTGCACTAGACTCACCTTAGTGCCAGCTAGATCAATCATATTTCCTTTTTTTGCTAACAGATCATCTACATCTTTTTCTTTCTCAAAGACTACAAAACCAAATCCACGAGATCGGTTGGTTGTATGATCCCTAATGATTTCAAGATCTTGCACCTTCCCAAACTCAGAAAAGAAGTTCCTGAGTTGATCTGTTCAGTTTGAAGTAAATGTCAACACCACCTCTATCAGCATCTTTCAACATGTGAGTATTGACTGTAGAAAGATGACAATAAATTACCTTCTGAGAGAGTAGTTGGTATTCCACCTACGAATATCTTCCTCGTCTTAAAATCCTTCAAGGGAGCAGCACCTTTTGGAATAGTTCTTTTTATTTCCACCTTCAATATCCATATCATTAAAATTTAGGACTGGCATATCAGCACAAGAATGATTAATAAAACAAGTATAAGATGCTGTAGTAAAATTGTTTTAAAGATGGAACGAATTGTAAAAAATTAGACAAGGCAATGGGCCTCAAGATACATCAACAACATAATCATATAGAATGACAAGAATGAGAGAGATGTTTAATACTTTCAAGAAAATTATTCTTTATAGAGAGCAAAACTTAAACCATCTTCAAAAACTCATACCAGAGAATTAGAGAAACTAGGCAGGAATATCATACAAAAACAAACATCAAATTAGAAAACAAGAAGATAGAAGATATATAACCGTGCATAGGAGATAAAAAAAGAGGCCAAATTAGAAAAAACGTACGTGTTGCAGATTCATTGGAACAAAAAATCAATCAGGGGAACCATTGGAAATAAATTATAAAAGAGTAGATCAACACGATGGAACCTACCATTTTTCCATTAAACACATGTGACTCCTCAATAACTTTGTCAACAACAGAAGCATCTCTATAGGTGATAAACCCAAAGCCTCTTGGCTTATTTGTACTCCGATCTTTCATTATCACTGAATCTACTATCTCTCCATACTCCTCAAAGTGTTTAACAAATGCATCTGCATCAACATGACACATGATAATAATGATTAATTTTTACAAGAAAAATCAACATTCATATTATTTCCCTGAAATCATGTCTGAGAAATAAAAAATGGAAAAACAAAAGACATACTGGGTGATGAGACATAATAGCTGAGTCAAAAAATGAGCAAAAAAACACAAATATCTGCAAACTGAAAATCAGGCTATGAGTTTTTTCTATTGAGGACGAAGATCATATTAAAGACAATCAGTTGCTTTCTGGAGATCAAAAGGGTGAAAAACAACTATAGAAGCAAAGTGAGAAACAAAAGGCATAGGTCATCAAAAAACAAAGGTGATACACAACTGTCATGACTAGTTAGCAGTCAATAAAGTTTGCATATACCAAATTGTCTGGGTTCCATCTATTTGCCTTTCACTAACTCCAGTTTTCCCCCTTGTTTTTCAATGGTTTGCTCTGTTAAGGCATAAACACAGAGCCGGAATAACAATGGAAGAGCTGCTGCAGCTGAACTCACTACCAACTAATCAAATTAGAATATTTGTCAAATAATCATATGCTTAGTATCCAAAAAAAACAACTTGCTACTATTTCAAGTTATCAGTGAATTCTAGCTAAGATATCTACCCGAATAATAAAAGTGAAGTAGAATTCATATAAAATGAAAATGAGGCTCTAAACCTCAAGCTTAGACCAATAAAGCCTAAAAGAATACAGAGCAATCAGAAAGTATCAGAAATATTATTTCCCCAATGTCACTCTTCTCTTGTTTCCTTTGGCAGGAGATAACGAGAGAGAAGGAAAATTTAAGGGATATCTTTCCCTAATATTCTCCAATTTTACTGCTATCTGATTTGAATTGGAAAATCAATATTTTACACGGAATGGGGCTCAAAATCTGACCTCAAAATATCCAAAATCATTTCTTTATAAGTATATTTTTTTACAAATAAAGTTTTGAAATTAAAGGTGGGGAGGTAAGACAGTGGTTGGGTAGCAAGAGCAGGGAAAGTGTAACGTTGGCTCAAGCTATGTTTGTCAGAAGATTCCCACCTCCATGAAGACAGATACATATGCAAGTTAGCCCTACTTTATACAAACTATATCAACAGGGTGGCATGTGACTGAATTCTAGTAGTTTGGAGTATCCCTCAGAGTGCCTGATTTCAACAAATAATGAATTCCAGGTTCCTCAACCTCAGCATTTGCTGAAGGAGCACCAATCAAAGTTCTACTCAATCTTCAGATTACTAAACTTTTCATCATTGGGATACAAGAATCTGTCAAACTAACATAATTCCACATGTTTGATTTCAAAAAATGAAAGAGAAAAATAAGAAACAACACAAAAAAAACATTAAACAAGATCAGAACATGGAACTTGAGCATGAGATTCAAATGCAGGGTGTATACCATTCTGATATGGAGAACAAAAGGTGTGTTTTAACCCTATGTTTGACACATTGCCCAATTGTACTGTGACAGAGGTATGCCACTATAGCCAATGTGACAGCACCATAACTGCCCTGAATTTTTCTGAGCAAAGAAACTCTAAGATGACTGATAGCTAGAGATTCTCATGCAGGTTGTTTGCTTGATGCAATCTATGGCCAGAAGGAAATAGGCCACTGCCTCAGGGGGAGGAGACAAAGCAGGTGGCTGATTACACTAGAGAATAGATTGGTGTTCATCCTCTCTTCGATGTTTTATAAAGTTGAATTGCACCAATTTAGATAAATTTAAGAGTAAATTTTCTTCCCATGTGGTATGCTGTGAGATTGACACAAGATCAATCTAAGAGCGATTCAGGATGCAATTGAAAGGAATCTACAGGTCTAATGCAATAGTTGACACGATCAATCTAAGAGTGATTCTGAATGCAATTGAATGGAATCTACATGTCTAATGCAATAGAAAGTGCATTTCTCATGGGGCACTGTCATGTGTTCAAGAAGGGCACATCATCGCTCATAGGGGAAGGATGATAGCAATTGCTTCCCATGCAGCCTCATCTCTAGTCCTAGAAAAGGTACACCTTAGCTCCCTTACTATTTCTCCCAACAGAGACAAATGAGAAGTGGACAAAGATCCATTCATCATCCATATCCCCCTATCTCATGACCCAACCAAAACGTCTTATCCACCTCTTGCAACCTTGCCACCTCTTGAAACTCCAAAGCAAAACTACCTACACCGAAAAGAAGCCACTAGAAAAACTCTATTTCCTCCCTTTCCTCCAAGGAAATCAAAACTATAAGAGTATTTTCAATCCTTTCTCTAACTTATTCCTTTGTTCTTTTTCTTTCCTGGTTTTTTCCTCCTCTCACAGAAAACAATGCCTAAGAAAACTTAATTGTTTCATTAAGAACAAGACAGATAAGAGGAGAAGTATACTTGTTTTTCAAATGCGAATATAACCAAAATGTGGAATTTGCAGCAAAATGTGATATACACTAAGTCATGGTTAAGGGTTACTCATTATACGACGTCAAAATACAGCGAAAGAAAACATCATACTCTTCCATTATTCTTATCCTTGCAAAAAAGGATATTGTTTACTTTTAGCAAAATGGAACATATACAACCTAACAAGAGATGACAGAGTTTGGAGTCAAGTGTCAATATAAGAATGCCAAATAAAACGTTGAAGAATAAACTTTAGGAACGACCATAAGAAGCTAAATCTGTCTATATGCTACAAGAACTAGAATGAAAACATATATCTGACAGAGAAGGACGAAAAAATATACATATCCTCACGGAACAATTGTTTTTCGAAATCGGTTAATCCGATTTAGTATGGATTATGGAAAAAGAAAAAACAACTAACCGAGTGTCGTATCCTTCGGTAACCCTCCGATAAAGATCTTTCTGCAACGGGGAAAAAAAAAAAAAAAGAGGAAACAACAAATCATCAGGAAAACGATGAAAGCAGATCGGAAAGGTAAGGCAAAGACTACGAGTAGAAGATTAAAACAGAGATCGAAGGGAAAACTCACGCAGGGCTCGCACCATCATGCTCCTGCATCCTCGAGCCCATGTCGACAGCCTCACAAGATCGGTGTTCGTCTGACGGAGACGAGGAATCTAGGGTTTGCGGACGAACTGGCGGCGGCTGTTCCTGTGGCTACCGCCTTTAATAGATACACACACGTAACCGAAGAGATCGGATCGGTGAAGCGGATTGATCTTGACCGTACATCTCGAGACGTCGTCCAAGTAAGAAATTGATCGTGACCATGGGCCTGAAATAGATTCCGGATTAACCATTACAATTATATATTATACAAAAATTTACTATACGTAATTTAGTAATTTGTATACTTTTAAAATTACTAAATTATACATTAATTTCCTAAAATACCTTCATTGCATTACCA
>JBAMIE010205760.1:0-10683 GCA_037177295.1 Kaempferia parviflora
CATAAGGAGTTTCTCGGGAAGGCATTTAGAGCGTACCTTATTATGTCACGGTTGTTCACTTGATGCTCGATGAGGTGCAGTCCATTGAGCGTGTAGTTAGGCCGCGGTTTCTCCGGACAACATTTTGATGTACTTGAATAGATTGTTCAGTAGGAGATCTCTTTTTGTTACCTTCGAGTCGTTCGTTCCTTCGTGCAACTTTTACCAGGAGATCCCACAATTCTTTTATATTTTCGTATGGCCCGACTCGGTTAAATTCTTCCATGGTGAGCCCACATTGAATGGTGTTTATGGCTTTATAGTTGACTTGGGCTTTCTTTATCATGGGAGGAGTCCTCTCTTCTGATTCAAGGATTTTTTTCATCTACAGTTGGTGGTATGTAACCTCTTGAAATTGAGATCCACAAGTCGATGTCGGACTTTAGGTAGCACTCCATCATCTTTTTCCAATAACTGAAGTTTTCTCCATTGAACAGTAGAGGTCGGACGGTGCTGTATCCTTCTTGATATGAATTCGACATCCTTGCAAAATTAGACAAAGAATTTCCAAGATACTTGTCTTGGGATTAGTAGTGCGGGAGGAGAAAAATTATGAACTTAACTAAGATTACGAGAAAACCTTTTTTAAAGAAAGATAAAAGATTTTTGAAAATTACTTGAAAAATGGTTAAGTTACTTCTGAGCAACCAGACTTTAATATCAATTGATGGATCAGTATAGCGATAGAGGGGGAGGATGAATATCGCTCGTAAAAAACTTTTTTTAATCGAGTCACAGCGGACAAAAATAAAACAAAAGAACACAGAAGACACTTTTCGGTTTACTTAGTTCGGAGCCTAAGTCGACTCTTACTCGAAGGCCCTCGATCCTTGACCGCACCGATGGGCAATCTAATATGTCGCAAAGTATACAATTATAGATCTTAAATACAATAATAAAACAAGAATAAAATATAACAAAGTTGAAGACGACTTCAAGTCGGAGAGCTTTCCGTGCCAGGGCTTGCACAAGTCGTAATAGCAGAAGATCAGCGTAGCTCAGAGTCTTGGTGGAATGTTGATGTCAGAAAGATTATCTCTAAAGCTCTAATCTCGAGGTGCTTATATAGGCCTCGATCGGTCGACAGAAAAGTTATTCAGTCGACTGATCCTATCGGTTGACTGAACCTCCTATCGGTCTACCGATCCCGTCGCTTTCCATTTTCTCCGATATTCATCATTAAGTGTTCGGTCGACTGAACCTCTTGTTCAGTCAACTGATCCTCTGATTTTGCATTATTTACTTTGATCCAATCTTCAGTCAACCGAACTTCTGGGTTTCCCTTTATCTATGAGATCGAATCTGCCTGTTCTGTTTCCAAAATTGGTTCGGTCGACTGATAAAATGGTTCAGTCGACTGATTCCTTCGAAGTCTATTATGCTACCTCAATGGGTTCGGTCGATTGATCCCTTCGCTGGGTTCGATCAACCGATCCCTCAAAATGATGAAACCTGTAAAACAGAGTTAGCACAGTATATAGCATACCTGCATCACAAAGTTAGCACAATAGAATGTAATTATGATTAATAAAAGACAGTAGGACTTGTCTTGATCTCAACTTGGAAACTTTCTCAATTTCTTCAGTTGGATCAGCGACCTAGGGTTGTCCCTCTCAGAGACACGACCTCCCTGTCGCTCCACTCCAGTTGTTTACCTCCACCTTACTTGCCAAACATCTGGTCATCTCGACATGTTTGGACTTTCCTGCTTAGCACCAGATCGGCTCACCAGGGCTTCCTCTGCCAGATATCAGGTCCTTGACCTATCTGGACTTTCTTCCGCCGAGTGACAGGTCTATGACCCACTTGGACTTCCTGCCTGGCTTTCACGATCGCTAAGTCTTCCTGCCTAGCCGTGACTAGGACTTTCCTGGTTGACTAAATAGCCTGCACACTCAAGCAGCTTATCAGATCATAACAAGACTTAACTTGAACCTGGACATCCCTAGTAGATGCTTACTATATCTCTAGGGATCTAGTAGTTTAGAAAAATTGTTGTCTACTTTTGAAATTAATGAAGCTCAGTACATAGCATTAAGAAAAGAACCAAACCAGAACGTTTCCCTATAAGTAGCAGAAGTTAAACAAGATTCTGATTCTTTAGTGGACGAAAACGAAGCAGCCTTGATGGTACATAATTTAAATAAATTTTTTAAATCTAATAAATTTCTTAAGTCGTAGGAAAGAAGGCAAGGAAGAAGAAATGTCAAGTGCTATAACTGCCACGAGGAAGGGTATATCAAGGACGATTGCCCTAAACTCAAGAAAAGCAAGAACAAAGGAAAAAGACAAATCAAAACGAAGCACATGAACCTGAATGCAACTTGGGACAAATCCAGCTCTGAATTCGAAATCTATGCCCACACCAGACTTGCACTAATGGCAAGTCACCAAGAGAAATCAAAGATGAGTATCGACTCAGGGGGAGAGTCATCCGAAGAGAGCATCGACGAAGGAGGAGCTACATCAGAAGAAAGCTACGATGGAAGGGGAGAACTTGCACAAAAGGTAAGTCAGGTATGCGCTCTAATTCCCAATCAATCCTTCGGCTTTATTAAAGTGCTTTCAAAAGATCTTCCTAAACTAGTAAAAGAAAATACAAAATTGAAAAAGGTTTTACTTAAATCTTGCCTACTTGAAGATTTTGACAAATTAAGATTGGAAAATGAAATAAAAGTAAAATTGAAATAATTAGAATCAAAAAGAAATAATGTTTCATATTCATATAGGAATTTGAACTGATACTATAGATTTCACAAAGGGCAAATTAGGAATGTAGTCCAAAATATATTTCTAAGAAATTTCTAGTCAACATTGTAGGAAGGAACCTATATTGGATTCCTAAAGCTTGTCTAAATTAGTTTCTTCAATTTTTCTTTGGCCTTTATTGTAAATTTTTTCATGTAATATTCTGTTAATAGCTTACTTCTATTTTATTTTTTGAAAAATAAAAATATTATCTAGGAATTTTTCCTAGAGCTCCTTCGCAGAAGAGTATGCTCCGATTCATCTTACCTCCTAAGGTGGCAACGAGCTAAGCAGATGGAATTTTGCCTTCCCGTTTGCCACGAACTCTACTTGCTCCTTTTTCATCCATTATTCTTCCTTTTTGATCTCACTGTTGTTGTCGATAAGGGACACAAAACTATTTTTCAAGATTATAAAAATATCAAAATCTGTTTTAAAAAATACCTAGCTCCGGCCATTTGTCATGCTTAATTTGGCGGTTAGTCCTCCGGAAGCAACTTGGCTCTGATACCATTTGTCAGACCGTTGGGGCCGATAAAGGGAGGTCGTTAAGCTTATCATTCAAGACTATACATTTCTTAGACAATTATAAGCTTAACCAAACAGAATTAAAATTAGATAATGTAGAAACAGAAATTAGGTATGAGACACAAAAGCGTTACTTGGATCGCAATCAGCAGATTGCTACTCCAAGGCAGTTGAAGCTCTAATCGCAAACTCCTTCGTCAGAGGTGGAGAAGCCTCGTATGTAGAAATTGAAGATCAAAAACTTTACAGCTCGAATACAAGAAGTTACCGTGTTTGGTGTTTCGAAATAAGGTGAACTAGGGTTCTATTTATAGCTCTGGGTAAATTCTATCTCTTGCATTCCTAGGAATCCAGATCAGCTCGAGCACCCCCAGGTGGACAACTTCTATCCCCTTGTAAATAGTTCATCAATGAGGTACAGATAAAATTTTATCCACTCCCGGGCACCCGGACTGCAGTGCACCTGACAGGTGCCCGTCCGGGCGCCGGAGGGGTCCGGGCGCCTCGGACTTGGTTTGGGTACCCCGGACCATTGAACTCTGTGTTGACCGGTCTGGTTCTGTCCAGCTCGCTCCAGCGTTCGCTTGGGTGATTTCGGACATCCAGAATAGAGCTCACCCGAACCCATCTTCCATCCTTTCCTCGAGCGAGCTTCTTCCCGGCTTCTCGTCCCTCGGACCGCCGCGCGCGTCCTTCTCGTCTGCCTGTGTACTCTTCCATAACTTCTCGTCCCACGGATGCGCTAAGCCCGTTGACTCTCTTTCGCGCCATCCTTCTCTTCCGTCACGTCTTTCACTCGACTTCTTGTGTTCCTAAGCTCCTACACACTTAGACACAAGGTTAGCAAATTACAGGACCTAACTTAACTTGGTTGGTCACATCAAAACCAGCCTGGGGACCAACAGGACGGACCGGGGTCGAACCGGACCAGTCAACTCGAGGTTGAATGGTCCGGGCATTGGGTCGAGTGTCATAGCATAACCAGTCCACGATAGCACAATCCGGGCGCCCTCCATGCAGATTTGCAGAGCCATTATGGATGAGGATAAAATTCATCCACGTGGGGACACTCGAACCGGTCCGGGCGCCCGGCAAGATACCATGTCAGCCTTCGGATATATTCGACAAGGAGCTATAAATAGACCTTGGTAGAGTTAGTTTGATACAACACACTTGTACGATCATTAATTTACGAGCTTTTCATATCCGAGCTTCATTTTTCGTGTATTAGGCTTCTCCGCCTCCAACGTTTTGTTTGAGAAGGAGATATTCTTAGTGAGCTTTACTTTTCTTGGATTAACCAAGTAAGTCCCTCGTGTCTCATACTCTCTTTTCTTTTATTGTATTTAATTCTATTAAGTGTGTTTGATTAAGCGTATTAGATCAAGAAAGGTAGTTTTCATATTCACAAGCAATTCACCCCCTCTTGCCAGCCGCACGGGACCAACAAGTGGTATTAGAGTAAGGATGCTTCAGAAGGACTAATCACTAACTGAAGCAGCAAAGATATGGGGAGGGAGAGTTTGTGATTTGGAAGAAACGCATGGAAGTATTCTTTAAAATGGACTTTGAAATCTTGTTAATAATTAAATATAGTTTTGTAGCCCCCAAGGACCAACAAGGAGAAGACAAAGACGAAAATTTATGGATTAAGAAGGATCAAGCAGACTTTGTAGCAAACTGATGAGTAGAATTTCATCTGCTAAGCGTGCTACCTTCGCAAGAAGCTAGCAGAATCGATGCTCAAAGGAACTTTGAGAAAAGTTCCTAGAACTACACAAAAGAACCATGAAGCAAAACACGTAAGATAGGATTTTTCTCCAGAACCAACTCACCAACCTCTGACTGAAAGAAGGTGAAACGGTTGCTCAACTGCACGCCAAGCTGAAGGAATTAATTATCGAACTCATGAATCTTAGAGAAAAAGTAACCAACTGAGATTCGTTAAGGTATGCACTTAACGCCTTCCCTAGAGCCCCAGAATGGTCAACCCTAATAAATGCATATTACATCTCTAGGGACTTAAAGGTAAGTAATATAGGTGTTACTTTCTACGCATGTTTGAAATCCATGAATCGAGACGTGCAGAACAAAAGAATGAATCGACTCGCAACCTGGCCTTAAGAGCCATGAGAAAGGATGAACTCGAGTCAGACGACTCCATTGACGAAAATAAATTAAGCAGCCCTAATGGTAAGGAATTTTAGTAAAATTATTAAATCTAACAAGTTTCATAAGTCACGGGTAAAGAAGCACACTCAAAAGAAGGGAAAGGTTTGATGCTACAACTACCAAGAAGAAGGGCATATTAAGGATGACTGCTCAAAACTCAAAAAGGACAAAGACAAGGACAAAAGACCAACAAGTTCAAAGCACAAGAATCTAAAGGCAACGTGTGACGAGTCTTCATTCGAGTCCGAGATCGAGGCCTACACCAGACTAACCCTAATAGTGAATCATTAGAGTGATAAAGAGAGCACTTCAGAAATGAGCATCGACGAAGGGAGAGAATAATTTGGAGAAAGGGTTGACGAAGGTGGAGCATCGTCGGAAGAAAGCTTTGAAGAAGGGAGAGCGTCAGAGCACAAGGTAAGTGAGGTACGAGCTTTAACTCCTGAACAGTCTTTTAAATTTATAAAAATGCTAACTAGAAATCTAGCTAAGTTAGAAATTGAAATTAATTTTAGCAAAATCATGTTTATTAGAAGACTTAAAAAAACTCAAAATTGAAAATGGTAAGTTACAAGACCAATTAGAAAAATTGGAAGATAATGCATTCTCACATATTAGAAATGTAAGAAATTTCTAAAGAATCAATTGGTATTATAAATATCATGAGGGTCAAATTAGAAAATTATCCTAAAAATATATTCCTAGGAAATACTTGGTTAACTCAGTAGGTAAGAACCTATATTGGGTTCTAAAATCTTGCTTAAATTAATTGTTTATTTAATTTTCTAGACTAGGATGCTTTAATTGCAAAATAATTTTTGTTTAAATTTTTTGTTGGTATTTTCTTTTCAAAATTTTCAAAATGATAGATGAACAAAGTTTCTGTTAGAATAAAATTTTTTAATTTTTTATGATTAAAAATGAATTTTCTATAAATTATTTTTAAAAATATTTATTTTTAAATTTGTAAAAATATTGTCGTCAATTTTCATTATGAAGTTTTGTTCAAAATTTTTATATTACTTAGAAAACAGAAGCATGTATAAGGAAGAAAATTTTAAAAAATTTTGGATTATTCTATAATTTTTTATCAAAATAACAATTTTGATATTAAAAATATTTTTAAAAAAATTTAAAAATTTAAATTTTCCATACTCAAACTGTCTGTTCCCCCTGCTTAAATCCCCGTGCTTAAATAATTTTCTAAGTTTAAAAAATATTGTTATTAATTATCTTATAAAAAATTATGTTTTTCAAAAACTTATTCATTTATTTGATTGTAAAAAATGTTTCTATTCATGAAATTTTTTTATAAAATAAATGTTTTTATTAATGACAATTTTTTTCAAAATTTTTCTATGTTTAAAATAAATTTAGAATTAATTTTCTCAAATCTAGTGTTTAAATCCTAAAAATTCAAATCTTTGAAAAGCAATTTCTAATTTTTTAAAAATATTTTTGGCTACCTTATCTATCCTTTAGTATTTTTTTTTCTAAAATTTTGAGTTGGTGCCTCTATTTTTAATGTGATCAAAGCGGGAGACTTAGTTACATACCTAACGTACCCTTAATGTTGGTGCCTTAGTATCCCCTACCAAACGTAGCCTTAATGTTAAGTTTGGAGGGAGGCAGTAGTTTGAACCTTCAATTACATATCTTTTATTATTAATTGTTTAGTTAAAGATTCTTTTCTAATCCTGATCTTAACTTGGGTTGCTCACATCAAAAAGGGGGAGATTGTTGGTACCCCAAGTCGGTTTTGATGTGATCAACCAAGTTAAGTTAGGTCATGTTGGTTTCTAACCTTGTGTCTAAGTGTACAGGAGTTTAGGAACACACGAAGTAGAGCGGAAATCGCGATAGATGAGTAGGATAGCGCAGGAATTGAGTCGACTGGCTCGGTGCATCCAAGGGATGAGAAGATGTGGAAGAGTACACTGGTAGAACGAGAACGACATGCGCGACGGTTAAAGGGACAAGAAACCGGGGAGGAAGCCCACTCATGAAGGACGGAACATGAGTTTTAATGAGCCCAATTCCGGATGTCCGAGATCACCCAGACGACCAGAGACGAAGCCAGAAGTTTCGAGACCAAGCCGGACGAACAAGGGTCGAACCGGACCAAGTCTTGGTGCCCGGATCCCTCCTGGCGCCGGGTCAGGTGTCGTCGTGTAATCGGTCCACGTCAGCACAATCCGGGCATCCAAAGGTGGATAAAATTTTATCCATGCAAATTCACGGAGCTGTTGCGGATGAGGATAAAATTCATCCACGTGGGGGCACCCGGACCAGTTTGAGCGCTCGGACCGGTTTGAACTCCCGAAAATGTACCATGTTAGCTTTTAGATAGAATCAACCAGGAGCTATGAATAGAGTCCTAGTCGAGCTAGTTTGATACAACACACTTGTATGATCATTAGTTTACGAGCTTTTTTCTGAGCATCATTTTCTTGTATTAGGCTTCTCCGACTCAGATGTTTCGTTCGAGAAGGATCTTTTTAGTGGGTTTCACTTTCTTTGGATTAACAACCTTTCCGGTTATAACCAAGTAAATCCCTCGTGTCTCGTACTCTCTGTTCTTTTATTGTATTTTATTCTATTAAATGTGTTTGATTAAGCCTATTAGATCAATAAAAGTAGTTTTCATATTCGCAGGTAATTCACCCTTCTTACCGGCCGCACGAGACCAACATGGGTGACCAGAGTATAGGAGCGACCGGAGCAATATTCAGGCGATCGGGAGATGACGTTATCATCAAACTGAGCAAGTTAGGTCAAGATGAAATTTGGCCATTCTCTAGGCAATCGGAGGGCAGATGAAGGGTAAAAGGGGAGAGATAATGAGGCCGATATCGAAATTTTAATATAAACTATATGAAATTTATACCATACCAAATTTAATATATCAAAATTTTAATACGGTAACGATATAATTTCTTTTATAATAAACTTTTCGATACAGTATACAATTTCGAATTTGGTATATGGTATCAAATCATCCTTAACGATACCCTCACGCGCTAAACAATTGACTGTAAAATACAGGTTTTGTTGCAATTGAAAATGTTTAATGCATTTTTTAAAATTGAGATAAAATATTTTTAAATTAAATTCTTAATTCTATTTGAATATTTTAAGATAACTTGAGTGGATCTATTTATTAAGTAATTCATTATCAGATATAAAGGATAAGCTGGTTGTAGGGACGACAATGAATCATGTTCATGTTAGATTTTATATTCTTCATCTTTATAGTTATGGATATCAAATATTCATCCTCATAATCAGATCCATTAAATGATTAAATATCTTATATACTAATAATTTTTCTTCTTTTCATGTCACGATCATCATTCAATAAAAACATATCAAAATTAACATAATATTAAATCATTTAAACAGGTTTTCAAGTCGGATATTGGATATTAATATTTCCTCCATACTCTCGTCCATTTGGATTCAATATCGGATCCTCCTTCAGGTTCGAAGGGAATTGTCATTCCTACCCAGGTGACCGAATGATGATTATCTAAAATTAAATTAAAGATAAGGCATTATTTTATCAATTCAGAGCGACCCCGTCCTGATACTAATTGTTAGATCGAGAAAAGTACTAGAAGGGGTGGATTGTAATATATTGAAAAAATATATACAGATTTAAAATGATTAAAATCTCGTATAATTGAATTTATTTAGTAAAATAAATAATTAATAATTAATAAGGAAATAAATTTATAGATTTTATTGGAATTTTAAGAATTTTTCTAAATTTTTTTAAAATGGGATAAACAGATTTAAGAAGAAGAAGGTACTCTGTTTCAACACAGGATTCATTAATTTGTGATGCTACTGTTGGATTATGTGAGAATTAAAATAATTAGGGATAATAGTTAATAGTTGATTAAGTTAATGAACGATTTGAATAGTGATTAATTAATTAAATTAGTTTATGAGTATGTTATCGAATATTAATTCATTGATTTGTGGTTTGTGGATGTGTCATTTGGATTAATTAAAAAACTGAATAAGTATATATTGATTGATTAAGATTAATTGGATGATTGTTCTATTGGTAAGTTATTAATCAGTTTGATAAGGGGATACCTAATTGATTAACTAAGTAACTGAGTTGTTTAAGAATTGGATAGGTTAAGTAATTGATAAATCTTCCACTAAATTTAAAGTTTGTAAATTAATTAAGTTGTTTATAAATGGAAATGGTTAATATAAGGCTGATAAATAAATCATTTGGTAGGTGATTTATTAAAGATAATTTGATTAAAAATTTTAACGGTGCTATTGATTGATTACTAATATGAGTTTTAGTTAAACAGTGATTTGATTAATAAATGAGTAGTAGTTAATTAACTCACTTTGGTTAATCAGATTTTTAAATGGATAATTGGTTAGATATCAATTAAGAGTTAACTAGGTTAAATTGAGAGTTAAGTGAATGGTTCAATTAGTAGGATTATTCTAATACTTAGATCGGCTTCGTTCATATATTTGTAGGATTCGAGCTCGAGACAAACATTGGACTTGAAGATGGTTAGGACGATCTATAATGAGGTGGGTAGTTCTTGCTTGTCATCTTTAAATCTTTGACTTTAGTGTATAATTCTGTTATTTGCTTTGTTTGGTAGATTTATTACCTTGACACCACTTTATTTACTTCTTGAGCTTGACCTTTTATTGCTTGACCTTACTTTTAGTCTGTTTGATATCCATACAGTCTCGTTGCTATCCATGTTGTTTATTGCTATTTATACTTGGATTGTTATGTTCGAGATATCATAATGTAGTCTTAAAGCTTTACATTTGGATGTGATTATTTCAGCTTGTTTGGTTATTATTATTATGCAGACATTTACCGTTGGACTATCCACTAGACCAGATAGTGGTAATGTATACTGTCGCCTGCAATCCATAGCTAAATAGCTACACGTCCTGTCTGCCCACTAGACCAGGTAGTGGTAGCGTGTATTGTCGCTCACAAATAGTGACATTTATGTGCTCTGACTGCCCACTAGACCAGATGGTGGTAGTGTATATTGTCGCCCACGGTTAGTAGCTGACCTATCTGCCCACTAGACCAGATGGTGGTAGCATATATTGTCGCCTACATACAGAGCCGGCCCTGGGCCAGGGCAACCAGGGCCCCCGCCCAGGGCCCAAAAATACAGGGGGCCCATTTTT
>JBAMIE010205809.1:0-10680 GCA_037177295.1 Kaempferia parviflora
TGCGCGAGCTGACCGAAGGCTGCATTTCTTTTTAATTCCTTTTCTTTTCTACAAAAACATGTTAGTACACAATAACATGAAAAGGAAATTACTAATTTACAGTAAGAGTTGTCTTGGTCTTGACTTTCAGGTTTCACCAGAAATCCTAGGTCGGACCGACACCTACTGTTCCCTCTTCGGGAAATGCATCCTCACCTACTCCACTAAAGAGAAATTACCTTTGCCAACCGGCACCTCCAGTTGGACTTTTGCTCGGCCTCCGAAGACTCGGAACTCGACGACGTCCTATCCTCAACCCATCTCGACTCCTGTTCGCAATCCTCGCTCGGCAAAGACTTCTGCTCGATCCTCCCAGACCAAGGCTTCGTGCTTGGCTTCACTCGCCAAGACTTCGTTGCTTGGCTTCACTCGCCAAGGCTTCTTTGCTCAACCCTGCAGGTCAAGACTTCATGCCTAGCTTACCTAAGAATTTCCTGCACACTTCATAAACCACATTAGTCCACAATATAAGCTTAACTTTGAACCCTTTGTCATTATCAAAACCAGGTTCGATCTTGGTGCTTTCGGTACCAACAATCTCCCCATTTTTTATTTATGGCAACCCTAGTTCAAAGTTAAGTAGAAATAATTACTTAAAAAAAACTTTACAGTCTCCCCCTTAATCAATACTCTTCCCCTGAACAAATTATCGTTTGTATTTTAAGGAAGAAGAAGAAAAATTTTCAAAAATAACATTAGTCAAGTTTAATTCAACTTTAAACTGAGTAAAAAACACTGATTTTGACTTCCTAAAAAAATCAAGTCAGTTATAAAATCAATTTTGAAAATTTTCAGACTTTTAGCTTTAACAGTTAACTTAACAATTTGAATAATTTTAAAGTCCAAGTTAACTTTAAAAAGCTAAATTAATTTTAACAAAGCTAAATTAATTTTAACTGGATAAGAAAAAAAATCAATTTTACAAACATCGATTTTAAAATTTTGTTAAAGAAAAAAAATTAAAGTACTAACATTTGAAACACAATTTAAAGTACTAACATTTGAACTATTTTCTCCCCCTTTGTCATATATTAAAAAAGAAATATAAAGGAAAGGAAGGTATCAAAGCAATAAATTCTAAATAAAAGATATAACTTTAAGCACCCAAGCTAGAGTCCAAGCATGAATAAGGAGTAATTAAAGTAAACAATCGATTGTTTAAAAAAAAATTAAGTATACAAAGATCAAAGTCCTAGGCACATGTCTAACCCTTTTGGTTACTCACTAACTATTATAAACAGTAGGTTTCACTTGAGTTAGTCAAGTCAAGTGTAATACTTAAAATTAGTTAAGATAAGTCAGGTTACTTAACTTGATTAATTTTAAAAGTGTATTTATATCACCCCCAACTTGTAATAATGCACTGAATTAAAGCATCTTAAGTCTAGGGCATAGTCCTAAGCATCTCAACCCAGTCTAGATTGCCAATCAAGTTAGTCCTAATGTGCTTGTGAGATGCTGACTTCGAAATCTATAGGATAATGCAGGCTAAGGTTAGATCCTAAACTAAGTCCATTTCAAAGAAAACTCCTAGTTTTGAAAGGGGTAATTTTAAAAATAAATCTAAGTAAAGAAAAAAAATTTAGAAGAAAGAAAATTAAATTTTGAAATCAGAAGACGAATTTAAAAGCATATCAACGTTCTTAAAAAATTGAAAACAAACATGAAAATAACATATTCTATTAAGCACATTCCAAGCTGCTTTCTTAGTGAACTAAACTCAAACTCTGGCAAGAGTTTAGTAAAAATGTCGTCTAAGTTGGATTTGGACTCTATATGCTGAAGTATAATTTCACCTCGAGCTACGTGGTCTCTAACAAAGTGATCTTTTATTTCAATATGTTTAGTTCTAGAATGGTGAATTAAATTTTTTGTAAGATTAATAGAACTAATATTATCAATAAAAATCTTAGTGTTAGTGTAGTTTAAATCAAAGTCTTTAAGGGTATGCATCATACATAACAATTGGGCTACACATTCTCCTAAGACAACATATTCTTCTTCAATTGTAGATAATGCAATACAATGCTGTTTTCTATTACACCAACTAACTAAACTCTATCCTAATAGTTGATAACTTCCACTTGTACTTTTTCTGTCTAATTTACATCCTGCATAATCAAAATCGGAGTACCCTAATAATTCAAAGTTGGAAGCCCTAGGATACCAAATACCTACATTTATTGTGCCTTTAATGTATCTAAGTATTCTTTTTACAGCACTTAAGTGGGACTCTTTAGCACAGGTTTGGTATCTAGCACAAATACCTATTGTAAATAAAATATCAGGTCTACTGACAATTAAGTAAAGAAGACTTCCTATGACACTTCTATAATATTTTAAGTCTACAGACTTTCCTTCAGGGTCTTTATCTATGTTTACATTTGTTGCCATGGGGGTATTTATGTCTTTTGAGTTTTCCATTTTGAATTTCTTTATTAGTTTTTTAGCATATTTAGATTGGTGAACTTCAATTTATTTCCAGTCATGTGTCTGGAGCAACCACTATCCAACATTCATTGGTCCAAATCTTTATGTTCCTACACATAAAGTACCCTAATTTGGATCCAGTTCAGTAGAAGTATGGGATAGATAATGAGTTCACTTGCCTAGTCTGTCTCACCCAATCTTAGTGATCAAGCATGTTAATCCTATATTAATCTTGTGAGACAGATTTTGATCAATTTAGATTAATCAAATTGGCTGGATTTAATTTAAAAATTGAAACAAAAGTTTTTGAAAAGGATTTTTTTTTAAATTTAAGTTAAAAGAATTTTTGAGGAAAAAATTAAGTTAAAAGAAATTTTTGAAAAAGATTTTTTTTAAAAAAAAATTTAAGTTAAAAGAAATTTTTGAAAAAGAATTTTAAAAAAAAAATTAAGTTAAAAGAAATTTTTGAAATAGAAATTTTTGAAAAATAATTTTAAAAAAATTGAGTTAAAAGAAATTTTTAAAAACGAATTTTAAAAAAATTGAGTTAAAAGAAATTTTTGAAATAAAAATTTTTGAAAAAGAAAAAAAAATTTAAGTTAAAAGAAATTTTTGAAAAAGGATTTTTTTTAAAAAAAATTAAGTTAAAAGAAATTTTTGAAAAAGATTTTAAAAAAACTTTATGTTAAAAGAAATTTTTGAAAAAGATTAAAAAAAAATTAATTTAAAAGAAATTTTTGAAATAGAAATTTTTCACGAGTTCAGCTAACTCTTCTTCCTCGAACTCTGAATCAGGTTCTGGTTCTGGTGCCTTCTTTTTGGATTTACTTGCAAATAAGGCTATACCTTTCTCTACAAGTATACTATTAGTCTGTTCGTGAAGTTAGAATACAAAAAAAAAGTTCATCTAACTTAATTAAAGATAAATCCTTAGAAACTTTGTAGGCATCTACCATTGATGTCCACAAGAAATTTCTAGGGAATGAATTAAGTGCGTACCTTATAAGATCGTGATTTTTGATCTTATGTCCGATGATGTGGAGTCCGTTCATCAGCTCCTAGATACGGGCGTGCAACTGAGTGACCGTCTCTCTATCCTCACTCATCTTTGCCGACGCCATCGCCTACCTGCCCCACTGAGCTGTGCCCTAACTCCTGATCCACTGTCGTCCTCGAGCACCGACGCCGTCGATCTTGTGAGTCGTCGACTCCCTTTCTAACCACCTCATAGTACGTCATCGCTCTTTTCGCTACATGTCCAACTAGCCACAACTTTGTAGCCTATTACACACCAGCACACTGCTACACTATTCGACGGCATATTAACCGCCGGCCGCTATCAACAACTTCCCGACCTAATGTCATCGCTAGCTGCCTAGCCGATGTGGGCTTGTCTCCTCTAGAATTGAAGCTACTCAAGGATTAGAGGTAAATTTAGTAAAAGTTGATTATTCGTTGATGAAGAACAGTGATAAGATTGTTGGATTGATAGTGATTTGATTAATTGAGATATTGGTTGATTAATTGAAGGGTGGCAGATCTGAATGTTTGTTTAGAAATTTGAATGATTAATTTCCTATTAATTAGGTGTGATTGTTTTATCGGTCAAAGATTATAGAGATGGATTTATAATTACGAAGGAATTGGAATTTGTTAATAGATTAAGGTTGATTAATGGTTGTTGTTAGATGATTTATGATGCTTAATCAATTAAGAAGAAAAGAGATAATGGATGACAGATTCATTTACTTGTTAATTTCATTAGTTTGATTACCTAATCAAGACATGAAGCATATTAACAAGAAGAGTTAACTAATTTGAGTAAGATTAATTCATAACGAGATTATCTTGAAGGAAGTGAAAGATCATTAAATGGAGATTAAAACATGTTTTTCTAATCGAAATAGGATTAGGGTTAGCTAATCAGTTTATGTATAACCTAGCTATAATATGCATATGTGATTGTAGGACTTTGATTCGAGACGAGCCTCTCGAGGTGGGAGTTATATTGGCACGATCTACATTTTGAGGCGAGTACTTCTTCCTTGACTTCTGTAAATCATTGATCTTAGTGCGTAGATTTATCTAATGGATTAAGTCACTTTACCTTAAATCTACTCTTATTTATCAATGCTTGATACTTACCTGTTTGAACTTGGAGATAAACTATTTATAGCTTCTACAATCTTGGCTTTGGGCATCTATACTTTGTAGAGTATGCACATATATGGTATGTACCATAGGAGATACCCTGTTATTTATTTTTTATGCATGTAGTATGTACACGTGTATGGTGTGCACTATAAGAGATACTCGGTGGATTGCCGTTAAACATTAGGAACATATGTGTTAGTATTTACCTGCATGATATTTGGTAGGCACCTGTTGGATCTACTAATACCTATTAGATTCCTCTATTAGTTGTGGTGCCCCAAGCTGATTTTGATGTGATCAATCAAGATTAGGTTAGGTCCTATGTTTTCTAACGTTGTGTCTAAGTGTGCAGAACTTAGGAACACAAGAAGTTGAGCGAAAGATGCGACAGACGAGAAGGACGATACGGAAAGCGAGTCAACGGGCTCGGTGCGTCCGAGGGACGAGAAGCTGCGAAATAGTACACCGACGGATGAGAAGGATGCCCGCGGTGGTCCGAGGGACAAGAAGCTGGGGAGGAAGTCTGCTCGAGGCGAAGGACGGAAAATGAGTTCGGGTGAGCCCTATTCCGGATTTCGAGATCACCCATGCAACCGGAAGCAAACAGAGTATCCAGATATAAAAACGGAGCTGCCAACATGGGAGAAGATGCCTCCAAGCTTTTGGAAGGCACCACCCCAGCCACGCCACGGAAGGCGCCTTTAGGCACCTGAAGGCGCCATCGCAGTTGCGGGAAGGCGCCTCCACGCGCACCACCGCAGTCACGCCACGGAAGGGGCCTTTAGGCACCTGATGGCGCTATCGCGCTTGTTGGAAGATGCCTTCAAAGGCCGGTCAGCGGCCGTTGATCAGAAGATAAGGTTTTATCTTACGTGATAAAACCTGATCCCCTTGAAGGCTCCTTGGACCCCTCTAAAGGCGCCTTCAGCCCTTTAGATGAGATTTCCAGGAGCTATAAAAAGGCCCATGAAGCTAGAAAATAATGAATAACTCAAGCACAAACTTCTATAGTAATTTTCTAGTCATTTTTGAGCTTTTCAAAGAGTGTAAGAGACTTCTCCGCCCAACAGAAGGAGATCTTTTTTAGTAAGCTTTACAATCATCTTTGATTCACAACCGCCTAGGTTGTGACCAAGTAATCACCCTACCCTCTTCTTTTTATGATTATATATTTAGTAGTTGTGTTGAACTAACCTGAATCCCTGCTATTAGATAGCTTGAGATTATTTTTAATTGCAAGATAGTCAACTCCTCCAGCCGGCCTACAAGGTGGACTATGGACTGGATGTACTTATGTTGATTATGTTGTTGCATTGATTACCATGCATGATATTTAGAAGACACCTGTTGGAGTTATCCTACCTATAGATTCATGTGATAAGTGATTTGTGTACTAGATGTATTTATATTGATTGTGTTGTTGCATTGATTACCATGCATAATGTTTAGTGGACATCTGTTGGGTCTTTTGATATATAGATATATGTAATTGATAAACCATGTTATACGGATATATTTATGTTTAACATGCCATTTGCATTGATGATGACTACATTTGAGATATGGATATTACCATCATGTGCATTTTTGCATGCTGGCAACCAAAGCCTCCCATGAGTTGTCAGTCATATTCCCTACCCACTAGGCCACTTAGGGGTAGTGGCAGTTAGAGTTGGGTGTAGCTTGTCTTGTAGTGTCAACTCAGTCGCTCAAGGGTAGCGGTGATAGACTTGTGTGCATATAGTGGAACTCTTTGTTGTAGCTAGATAGCTACTCAGCATCCTGCCCGACCGGTCACTCAGGAGTAGTGGTAGTTGGAGTCATGCGTAGTTATCACAGTCATGTCCGCTTGGCTACATAGATGTCATGGTAGCTGGAGTGGAGTGTAGGAGTGACATATACATTGCACATGCATTATGACGTGTGATGCATATCTTGGAGATACTATAGAGTATATGCATGTGATATGTTGCATTGCTTTAGATATGATTGCTTCATATGGTTGTCATGATACATACATGTTCATTTGTCATACATGTATATACTATTATATATTGCTCAGGTGTTACGTGCAGATCTGTTGCTAATCCTTGGTGTGTTTACTGATTATTATACCGGATGTGTTAGACCGGTACTGGTATGTGCATTTATTGTATTAGTTATGATCATATTCTTATTTCCCTCCTAAGACTGTATTCTTTGACCTCCATATTTTATGCTGACTATGCACTATCATTTCTATTACTCACTGAGTCACCCAAACTCACAACTCCATTATTTATTTTTTTTCTAGGTAGTTGATAGATGATATGTGAAGTCGCCTGGAGATCATGTCTACCAGTCTCATGTCACATCGAGCGATTTATTTGTTATTGCCTTACTCGCTTTATTAGTTTTCGGACTTGTATATGTATTAAATATCTTGTGTGTGGATTTTTGGATGGTGGTGTTCTTTTATTGGTTTTGTACTAGATGTGGTAAGTCGTACTATACGTAATATTGTTAGATTATTTTGTATGGTTGTGTATGTACCAGTCATGTAGACTGTGTACTAATTCTGTTTCTGCCATGTATCTTTATTTTAGCTGTGTGGGCTGCTTATTATGTTGCGTGGTTGTATTTATTTCTAGTCGTGTGGGTTGTAGTCTATTATGTTGATACCGGCCATGTTGGCTGTGACTATGTAGCCTTGTTGGCAATTTATCCAGGATTCATATGTTGTCATAAGGGGGAGATGCTGTCTGATTTTCGTCAGACAGGGACTCCTCCAGGGCGTGACAATTTATTGGTTCAGAGTCACATGTTTATGATGCCTATTTTTGGTGTTTCGATTTTATTGACTTGTTTTCTCAATTTGACTTTTCGAGTTTTGGGCCCAGGCAGTGGCTGGACATCTCCGAGCTATAAGTAGATGGTATGTAATTAGATGCATTGTGCAGTTGTATTATACCTGTCTGTTAGTCATTCTCTGATTTGGTGTTAGTATGATGACACCTATTGAGTCAGCCATATTTATAGTCATGATCACGGATGACCATGGATGCGCTAAGTTAACATTATAGGGTCTGAATCTGACAGAGAATATGAGTTCGTTTGTGACACCAACTGATACCTGGTTGGATGTAGCGGTCGGGCCCGTCAACAACCTATTGGAGATCAAGGATTACAGTCTCAAGTAATTCCTCTTATCATACTACCTGTAGTATCAGCTCCAGCAACTACCAACTGGTAGTGGTTAGTACCTGTATACCATTGTTGGCTCGGTCAGTAGATGACCGATTTACCCTTGTTAGTTTGGCCAATAGAGGACCGATTTATCTTTATTAGTTTGGTTAGTGGAGAATCGATTTACTCTTATTAGTTCGGTCAGTAGAGGACCGACTTGCTCTATTTCATGGAGATTCTAACATTTGGTTTTCTAGTGTTTGGTTATATAACCTAGAAGGCACATTTGAGTACACAATTTGTACAGACGTAGAAAAGAATGAATTAGTTGCATACTATTGTTGTCTCGATTAGTAGAGTATTGTTGTATCCTTTTTATGGGGACTTTGACTAAGGACAGGTCATACCAGGTTATATAATCTAGAAGGTATATTTAGATATATAAACCACAGTGAGGTAAAAAAGTGTAGAGCTAGCTGTTTAACATTTACGAAATATAACCATTACTTGGATGACTAACTTAGAGAGTGCATTCAAATATATGACTTATATTGATGTGGAAAAGACGAGGATAATTGCTTATCCTTTATGTGACCAAGTACCATGTGGAGGGAGATGCAGAAGATAATTTTTTAGAACAAAGCATCTCTTGGTGATTATTTTGAGGTGTTTTGAGAGTGAGTACTTCTCTACTCCCTCTATTTGTGTAGATTGTTTTCATGAATTCTTGAATTCTAAGCTATGTGACCATAGTCTGTAATCGGTTACAAGGCGATGGTTAGTTGACTCGCCTAAACAATGCCATGAGAGATTCTGACTCATAGATCAATCAGATATGGTTAGATATCCTCGATTGTATATAGAGATATATGACCCACAATGATGTGGAAGAGGTGGTGTTAGTTGATTAACACCTATGAAATCCAACTATTATTAGTGGAAAATTAAATGATGATCTTCGAGGGGCAAACGTTGATTGATGGTTATTTTGACAGAACCAAACCTAATCAAACCAAACCAAACCCAAAAATTTGGTAATTTTGGATGAAAACCGAATTACCGATGTTTTATGGATTCGGTAGGTTCAGTTTGTTTGAAAACTTTGGAGAGTTTGGTTTTTAGTTTAATCGATTTGTTTTAAACCGATTACTCAGTTCTAGAGTGATAAATTCCTGACAAAGGCATGCAAGGCTAGTTTTCAGGAGCTTAAGTAAAGACTGATAACTACACCTGTCTTAGGCTTACCTTCTAGTGTAGACAGATTTGTACTCTACACAGATGCAACGTACTAGGGGTTAGGTAAAGTTCTGATGCAACATGAACTGGTAATATTATATGCTTCTCGACTATGGAAAGATCATGGAAGAATTATATAGTTCATGATTTGGAGTTAGGAGCGATCATTTTCATGCTGAAATTTGGAGATATTAGTTTTATGGGATCACTTCTGAGATATTCACGGTGTTGGGTAGCCCAATGCAGGATACACTTAACATGTTTCACAAAACATGCAGCGGAAGCAAAAATAATATGATAATAATGTTAGTATTAGCCCTAAGAGCCAATTATGAGATGATTAGGGTTCATACGATGAACTATTGAGCTAATACGTTGAGTCTAGTTTGGATTTGTCCATTTTGAGTTAGACTCAAGTTTGGCCCATTAGATTAGACTCAAGCTAATTAAATTTGAGTTAGACTCAAATTAAAGGAGTCATGATGATTAATTGTGAAGTAATCATGCACTTAAGAGGGGAAGATGAAAAACCAAAAACCTTTCATATTCATTAGATGAATATAAAAGGATTTTTGCTTACTTATTTTAGATGAGAGACCTTTGGTATTCTTGGCATCTTCTTCTTCTTCTTCTTCTTCTTCTTCTTCTTCTTCTTCTTCTTCTTCTTCTTCCCTTCTCCTCTTTGGCCAAACATAAGGAAGTGAGTGTAGCTCCTCTTCTTCTTTGGCCGAACAACATAAGAGGCTAGCACTTCTTAGTTGTTCTTCTCCAAATCGCGAGTTCATGAGACGAATGGAACATATTCGTGTGGATACCATAGAGGCGCGAACACTTGATCGCGCTGAGATCTACATCAGAGAAAGATCAAGAAAAGTTGCTGTCGGGATTGCGAAGGGCACACAACAAAGGTAACTTCATTCTATTAGATAGAATAAAAATAAAGTATATGGTTTTCCTTCGCATAGATCTTCTGTAGAGGATCTAGTATTTATTTTTTTCGCTGCGCTTCTGTCGTGTTTAGTGCACTAGATCCTTACAAATAAAACTAATTTTATTACATCACACACACCACACACATACAGGATACATCTCACATAGACATGATCATACAATAAAACTTTTAAGAATAACGATTTACTCTAGTGGTACCTTACGGATGATGCGTAATGGGAAGGGCATCAACTAGCGAGGTTTCTCGAACCTCACCTCTATTCGTATTCATGTTGAGTTCTTCAAGACAACTCCAAGAGCAACAAGGTTCACCTTCGATTGATACTAGCCAAGCGTGGATGTGATGCGATCCAAGAGGAAGAAACAGAAGCGAAGAAGCTTGGGAAGAAAAACTTCTTCCTTTCTCCTTGTTGTGGCCGGTGGCACCAAGAGAGGGGAGGCTAGGCTTTCACAAAAACCAAACAAGGAGCGGTGAATCCTAGATGTGTCTTAAGAGTCTCATACTCTTAACATGTGATGCTTTGCAAAAACTTTGAGTAATAATCCCAACAAGTGGTCATAGGGTATACATCTCGTAATGAGCGGTGAATCCTCTGTGGGCTATCTAAACACCTTCGGGCACTTCGACTTATATGCAATCATCCCAGCTCCACACCTCCACAGAGATGCTTACTTAAGATGTCAAAGTATAAGTTTCCATGACCA
>JBAMIE010205816.1:0-10679 GCA_037177295.1 Kaempferia parviflora
TCAGATGCCTCCTTAGAGTCAGCACCAACTAATTTCTTAACCTCGATTTCCTCACCAGCAAAGTCCCGAACCTCAGTGATCTAGTGGAAAAGAAGAGATGCGTTATAAATCTCCTGACAGAAATTTTAGGAAGCCATTGTTTGCAGTTACTCACATATTTATTTAATTATCACTTTCAATAGGAGCATAAAAAACCTTTCAATCGGTATTACTTCTCTACATCTGCTTTCTATTTAAAGGATCAATTTCAACAAAATTTTATGGAAATATGGAGACAATTTTGCACATAACAAAAGTCAACCAAGTGATTAAACATATAGTCAAAATAATTCCAACAACAAAATGCTTAAACCAATTAATAAAACATAAAATTTAATAAACAAGAAGGTCAGGAGGTGAAAGGTGTGTCCTAAGGAGAAATTCAGCCATTGCATAGGTTTGATTCGGCCCTGCACCCCAAGATACAATCAAAGTCGTTCATCTACTGACAATGGAGTAAGATACCAGGCAGCAGTCCCTAACACTCCTAAGCAACTCAAACAAAATAATAAAATAAATGTTTTTATGTCCTACAAGTTGATCTATCCCTGAGCTCACTCTGCGATGAGGATAATAAAGGGTGAAAGACATGTGGAGATCTTGGATCAAGTGGTGAGCCATGAGGAGGTTACACTTGTAGATGGTCATTAAACTTCAAATTGGACTCAAAGACTTTAGGTGTATGTAGGATTGATATTGTAATTTTCGGTTTATTTTGATTGTTGATAGAATTAAGCTTCTACATGTTAACTAAGAAAGCTTCATCAAGTTCTAAAGGGTGTTTAATAGATTGTCTTAGGTTTGTGGTTTATCTTTAGTTGTTGGAGGGTCAAAAAAGATAAAGATGACCCTTAACTCACTGTTACCCATGAAACACATTTTTTCTATATTTTAGTAGTGTGTCAACAAAGTTGTAACTTTCAAATTGACCAAGATTTGGATATTGATGTTTGTGCAATATTGTTGTTGATGATGTCAAGAAGGTTAAAGTTGTTTGGATACTTGACTGTGGAAGAAAATCAAATGGGTTGAAGTTGACAAGACACTTGGCAATCGAGTAAAATACAATAGGTAATGCATTTAGAAAGTCTGACAAGTATTTAACATAAGAAAGTCAAATAAGTGTTGGCATTTGGGAAGTCGACGTTCATAAAAGTCCCATAGATCTTGATGGATGGGAAAATCTAATCGGAAGTTGGCAGATAGAGAAATTCAAGAGCTGTTGACAGTGAAAGTCAAGGTTGGGCAAGGAGGACCTAATATCTAGTAGGTTGATGATAACTAAATGTTATGCACGAAGTCTAAGCAGGTCAACAGAGACATTATGCTTTGCAATGAAGTACTAACCATTGAGATTGTGAAAACTAGATGTTAAGCAGCTGGAAGTCCAAATAGATAAAGGAAGACCAAATTTTTGGCAATAGTGAAGCCTGCAGATCAAGGTTGGTAAGATGTCATGCAAGATAGAAATCCCAAAGGAGTGAACTTTAGATAAGTGAAGTCCTATAGATGAGAAGTCTCTAGGCAAGGGAAGCCATGGCGAATAGATCTCCAAGCAAGGTTAAAAGTCCTAGTAAGTTAAGGTCGGCGTGCACTAGGCAGACGAAGAAGCCGTAGAGGTGTGAAGTCTCTTCGTATGACATAGATCTGGCCTTGATAAGGCTAGAATACAATGGCAATCAACTAATGAACCTAAAACCACAAAATTGTGGTTTAATCAAATATGAGATTATGGTGACACATGAATTAGCAGTTGACTAATGAAGCAGTTGACTACGCAGTTGATTCAGGCAGAGACAGGATGAATGAGTTTCTATTTGTTTTTTATTCACGTCCGCAAGATGAGCTGTAATTGAGTCATCGATGAAAAGTTACACAACAGCCATAACTTGACTAATCACATTAATCAGCAGTCCACAGATAAGGGGACCAACAATCTTATAAAAAGAACTTCAAACGAGTCATTCAAGGGTGCTCACATACTGTTTCATGAGAACTACTACAAGTGCTACGACTAAGACTTAAGTGCTCATCCAAGCGATCAAGAAGTAACAACGAGAAAACATTTGCATTGTATTTTTGTTCTCATTTGTATTTGGCTGTGGTTGTGAGGATTTTACCAGCATATCATTAATTCTTGTAGTGTTGTAGAGGTTTGTCTTATTGCCTCTTTTAAAGAAATGGTTTAGTGAATTCATTCTGAAAAAACATAGAATGCATCATAAGCCATGGAGTTGGACTGGTAACTGAACCATGTTAATACTCTCTTGGAAGCATCATCTGCAGTTGTTGTTCATTTTTTTTCCCACAACATATTTATCACTTTAATCATCACACACACACAAATCTTATTGAACCACATTATACTCTGTTATTAGCATCATGCGCCTTAAGTATTTATCTATTTCTACTACATGTTTATCACTTTGATCATCAGACACATGCATTTGTTATTTAACAATTACATTTTTGTAAATTACGAAGACAATAAATCAGGTATCCACTTATCTCCTCATCCTCCACCCCAGTCAACCCATCACATTCCAACATTGAATATCAAAGTAGTTGGTTAAGGACGTGAATTCACAGTCAAAGTGCAATGATCAATTATCGACCCACTTTTGATAGAGATTTCACTTCTTGGAAAACATAGAAGACCTACTGCCAGATATTTCAATATGGTGGTAGCAAAAAAAAAAAAATCAGCTACAAACCACCAATAGACAAATTTAGACCATATTAAGATAGCGAGATGGATGAAGAAGCAAAAGGGTCGATGGCCAATGGAAAAGCAAGTTATGAATCAATATATGACCTTCCAAAGGAGACATTTAATAAAGCAAGGAAATATTATAGTGACAAGGATTTTTTCGGATAAGATTATTAAAAGGGACATGTGAGTCAAAGCTAACCAAGTGAAATCTCTTAAGCACACAACTTAATACATCCAAGATGAAGAATGATGGGCCTGTAGGTTTTTTTTTTATTTTTTTTTTTTTTGATGAGCCTGTAGGTTAAATACATTAAGGTTCAAGTAGTTAGAAAATGTGCTAATGTCTATTAAAGTTGAGGTCACTGACTGACATGTTAGGATTGCAATTAATGGATTTTCAAGAAGCTTATTTAATGTCTAAGAATTTAGGAGCAAGCACATTGGAGGAAATGTTTACAAATATGGAGCTTCATGAGGCCAAGCCCATTGAAGAAAGGTCAAATAAGAAAAAGGGGATTGCATTTATTGCTAAGTAGACACATCATCTTCATTGGACGCTAGTCTGTTAGAATAATTAGCTTTGATATATGGCAAAGGATTAACTTAGATCATGTATTTCACAAATTGTAATAAATGTGCAGGTGCAGATCACACGATGGTAAAAAGTCTCGGCAAATCAAGGTCGACTAAATATTTGGCAAGAGGAATTCCAAGCAGATAAGTAAGTTTGTTCAGATGTTTGGAAAGACGAGTAAAGTTGATCGGATGCTTGACAAGAAAAAGCCCCAATAGGTCAAGATGAATTGAATGCATAGCAAAAAAGGAAGACCTCAACAACTGTCCTAGAGAAGGTTATTCTTCAGGCTTGATAGATTTTGTGTAAAGCTAAATGTGAGTGCATATGTATATTGGGACAATCAAAGGCTAGATTAGACTCGGATCAAAGTCTTAGGAATGGCTTAGTCAGTGCTCCAATGGACTAAAACTTATTTTGCAATGGATTGATACTTGACTAGACTTATTGGCCAATTGACCCACAATCAATGGAATAGAAGCTCACTCTTTACTCCTATCTTTGTGCCATTCAACCGAGCAATCGGCTAATAATCGCCAGCAACCAGTCGACTAATGCTAAGGTGCAATGATGTATGATAGAATAGAAGTTTCTAGAGGCAACTTGAAGGATTAGGTGAAGGCCATAAATAGAGGGCATGTTGGCTACAAAATGTACATCAATTCATAGTAAAGATACTTTGCTAAATTGGTTACTCTCCAAGCTCTCTCTTTTGTAATTCTTTTACTTTCGTGTACAAAGTTCCGGAGTGGAAGCACTCTTAGTAATAGTCTTCTCACATAAAATTTTATCTTTATCTTTTAAGGTGAGTTGAGTAAAGCTCCTGCTAATGTGAGTGTAGGGAAGAATCAGACCACAATACGTCTATTGTATGCAGCCTTGCCCTGCATTGCAAAAGGTTATTTCCACGACTCGAGAGGGCATCTAGAAGCTATTCATTATATCATATTGTAATTGTTGACTAAATGGTATCTAGCAACGATGGTAACTTACCCAAGATGATCTTCGTAAATTAGAGTAAGTCAAGCACAATTAATGGTGTTCGTGGGTGGAGAGTATCCATTCCAAGGGTTGCTTGATTAAGGGTGAATCTAGATCAAGGCTTATCTTGACTAGTGTCGACTCTAGTTTAAGCACTTAGAAGCTCATTGCTGTGAGGATTCTAGACACATAACTCATTCTTATATAGGCTTACCCACTGGCTCACTTAAATGGATAGTTTAGTCAATTCATTCAGGTGTGACACATCAGATGTGTCATAGCCAGGTCATGTTAGATACTGAATTTTCATTTAATTTCCCCACATTTTAAATTTATATATTTTTACTTATTTTATTTTCACATATATTAATATTATTATAATTAGCACAATGAAATGAACCAGATCTAAATTTGATTTGGGTGTTGAGTCAAAGTTGAAATGAGTTCGGATTGAACCTGTCAAGTAGACATGGTGATTAGGGTCACATAGGTTCAAACTAAAGTTAATTTGGATTTGTTTGGGTCAATTTATGACCGAAACCAAATTTTTAAGTTGGGATAACCCAGTTCAATCCTGTTGAGCTATTTAGAAATTTTTCGAGTTATATTCTTTATTCCTTCTCTCTTTTCTCCCACATTCTCACTCCCTCACGCACAATCATTGCAAGTTCGCAGCAAACCCTCACATCTGCAATGAGCGACGCCGCCCACCTCTTCCTTCCCTTTCCTTATCTTCCTTTTCCTCTTGCAGCAACAACCTCTCCTCTTCCAACAGCTGCTCCCTGCTTAGCTGCCAAACGCCCCACCTTTCACCTCTCACATGCACAAATTTCTCTTCTGCATCTCATTCCCAATTGATCACCACCTTGGCTGCTCCTCACCTCACACAGCAGAAACCGTCCACCAGACTAGTACTATCTCTTCAAACCTCACCTCACTGTCTCACATAGATACAGTTTTCTTTTCTCCATCCAATCACAGTGCTAAGTTCAGGTTGCCTCTCTGATAAATAGTGCTATCTTTTGTGTGTTGTTTCTCTGTCCATGCTTAATACTAACTCTCAAGGTTGCTGATAAGCCACCCACCTGATCTCTAAACACAAGCTGCTCTACTGAAAAATGATACAAAGATGTTCAAACCATGAGATTGCAAGAGTATTCAGCATCCCCATCTGTGGATTTTGGTCGCAGAGATCACTAACAACATTAATTGTTTCCGGGGAGTGTATAAGGTGAGGATTTGTTAGTTCTTTTTGTGGCAGCAGGTGAATCGCTCAATCGTTAGGAGTAGAGTGAATGGCTCAAAATCATTCACGACTGTAGCAGTCGGGCTGAATATATGATAACAATGGCTTTGGGAAATGAGTTGAGTGCTAACTTGGTCTAGACGAGACCCAATAACAACAGAAGCACTGATCTCACTCAAAGTATCGGGATGCACTTAAGACTTTCATTGTTAAGTTGGTGATCTTGAATTGTATGTAGATCCAAGTGATGGTGAAGGTTTCCATCAGTTTGGGTTGGGCACATATTTAATTTTTCACTTCGTGCCCCTCTTATGTAAGTTGGTGCCTATCTAAGTAGCTACTTGAGTTGCATAGTAGCATATGTTGAGGATATAGATGTTTCTTTGACTTGCACTTCAATTTAACTCCTTTCTTAAGTGTATTCAAGAGCTTTTAGGAAAGGATCTTAGGGCAACCGTTGACTGGCTAAGTGGGACCATAATCCACTCGAGATGAAGATCTACTGGGTGGTGCTTTCTCGATCCACTTTCACAAAAGAACTAAGGAGACTCAAGTTAAGGAGTCCTCGTTGAAGATGCATGATTACTATACGGTGAATAGTGAATAGAAAGAATATAAAGAAGAGTACCTCTTTCCATAAAGACCTAAGAGCATATGGATAACAACTACTTCAACAGACTCTACTGGGACTCTAAGAACTCAAACAGCAGTCATGCATATAAATAGTCATTCACTCTTGGATAAGGATGGAACAGGAGTTGGACTCAAACCTTGGACAGCATATGAACTTCCTGTACGACCCCAAGTCTCTTCCTTAATCAACTACAAACTTCCTGTACGACCCCAAGTCTCTTCCTTAATCAACTACAGCAACAACAAGAATTTACTCACATGGAAAGTTTTCTCACTGGACAGCTCACTCTTGGTTATAAATCAGCTGTAGCATATGAAAGGTCTTTTCTTGTGACTGTGGCTTCTGTTTTGGATTCTTTTCCCATCCCCACCAAATCCATTCCTTCTATCATAGTACCATTGGAAAGTGTTTGAGCCCAACAAAAGACATCTCTCTCTCCCTAATGATCAAGTTTATCCTTACGGATGCCCTTATCAGTTGAGCCTAGCAAAAGTGGTAAATGGTTTTGGACCATTCACTCTACTATTAGTAGTCCCTCTCTCTCCCTGACGGTTATGCCCATTATTATAGATACACTAATGGTCAAGCACAATCGTCCCTCTCCCTAACACTATTGGCTGAGCCCAACAACAATCGTGAATGGCTTTGGGTCATTCACTCTACTATTAGTCATTCCTCACTCTCCTTGACGGTCGAGCTTATCCTTACATGTGCCCTAACGGTCGAGCTAATCAAAAGGGTCGTCCCTTCCCCCCTCCCCCCTTCTCCTAACGACTGAGTCATCTTAGGATGCCCTAACATTAACAATAGAGCTCACAGTAGTCGTGAATGACTTTGGGTCATTCACTCTACCCCTGGACATACGATCACACCTCTCCCTTACAATTGAGCTAATCGTTCCTCCCCTTAACATTAACAGTCAAGCCCAGTAACAATCGTACTTGGGCCATTCATTCTAAACCTATGGTCGTCCCTTTACTTTAAGTTTGTTTCCTCTTCCTCTTTGTACCCTATTGGGGAGCTAAGGAAAACAACTAATCTTAGAAAGTTACTGAAACATCTTATACTCATTAAGCCAAGGGAATTTAAGGAGTAAGACATGCAGTTGCAGACTCTTTGATATCACAGATGTTGCTACTTACCTTGAGCTCTATCGGAAATCCAACTTTATCTTATACTCTTTTTCTCAAAGCCTCGCATTTGTGCCTCTTAAAGACCCAATGAACTATGGAGAAAGAGGTTGTGAAGCAACCGGATAGAACTATTAACTAATTAAAGCTGGTGTTGGTGCCCAAGACGAGTAATTGAGTTGAAATACAGTTATAATACTTAATGCACGACTATTGTTTTATTCGAGCCCGAGTCATTTGCTTAAGTTGGATTTGTGTGCCCTTTCCTTCTCTATCTCCTGAAGCAATTGTCAAAGTTCTATTAGAGTCAAACATTGCCTTCTCAATAGCTCCCGCGGGTCGAGTACTCCTTTTTCCAAAGAAAGTTCAATTGTTCCTAGTAGATATTTCTTCCTAGTCTTTTCAACGGGGGCGGATACCAACTAATAAATTTTTAATAGAGCACCAGCTTAACAATTATAGAAGTCCGTTCTGCTACCAAATAACAAATCATGAAATGAATGGAATGAACTTCATTCGAACTCAGAAGAAAAAGGATAAGACTCTTTTCCTCTTATGTTGAGTGGTCTATGCCTCTTAATCTACCCCAGGTTTGTCATAGTTGATTTCAATATGAGCAGCAAATCCCTCGCTAGAAAATAGGTGAATGAAGATGTAAGAAGAAATAGTTCTTGGATCAAGCTTGACATGGGATATAATTGCAGAAGACTAAGGGCTAATGAGCTTTCTCAAGTAAGAAGAAACTTGAAAGTTGAAACTAGTTGGTCCCTTTATAGATGAAGAGATTAATTCTAAGGAAGAAAGAGAGGAGGGTGATCGGGAGGAATTAAATTAGGACTTTTTTATAACTTTTCTTCTCTTAGAGAGAAGGGTAGCCTTGGCCCAACGGTAAAGTTGGTGTCATATGACCTAGAGGTCACGGATTCAAGTTTAGAAACAGCCTCTTGCAAAGTAGGTAAGACTGCGTACAATATACCCTTCCCTGAGACCACATTGGTAGGAGCTTCATGCACCCCTTTTCTCCTCTTAGAGAGGACTAGACTTGATTCTTACTCATCATTATTCACTTAAAGTTATTTTATTACAAACTTGAGTGTATCACACTAAATCTTTCTATATTTAGATATTGTAGTATGACATTAATTTGAATTCGCTAAGTGTTTTCTTGCAACATAGATGTATCACTAAGAATTTTATGTTTAATTGTGATTTTTTCTAATATATTTGTATGTATTTTGTGTTTGTTCTTGTAATATGATATATACATAACCATATTTTAATAATATTCCAATGTAGGCCACCTAAGCCCCTGCTTAGACTCGCACCTACCACCTTATTTAATAATATTCCAATGTAGGCCACCTAAGCCCCTGCTTAGGCTCGCACCTACCACCTTGCCACTATGTTGTTTAACTGACCAGCTGCTGCGTGGAATTGCTTACTATTTACTAATACCTTAAAATGCAGGATAGAGAAAATATGCATACTTCAACTTTTCCCCTTCCAGCAATTGTAGATAATCCAGCATCCTTGGCAGCCAAAAGAGCAGCTGCTGCAAGTTTCTTGGTTTCTTCCATCGATCCATTTAATGAGCTTTCTGGTCTCTTTCCCAGTGTGGATGTAGCAGCTGGTGCCTTTGCAGGTGCAATTCCAAGTTGGAACATCCAGCCCTATGAGATCCCAATAAAACAAGAGCAATTGGAAGCTAGGAAAAATTAGAATAAATTCACTTTGAGATTAGATGGCAAAGAAACATTAGCATCCTTACAGGAGTTGTTGTTTTTGTCTTTATGCTTCCAGTTGAATTGGGCTTATTCACTAAGGATTTGAGGTCCTTGGGGGGCATCCCACTGTTCATTTTCTTCCAAACTTCCTCAATGCGAGCTTTTCTATCTGAAATCAAAACCAAAATTTGTCAAGTCCTATACTTGAAAAAGAAGCACAACTTTATTGAACTAATATAACTAAACGACTGTGGTACAGCACAAGTTAACAGAAGTATGAATGGAAATAGGGAATAAGCACATATTGCATAACATGTAGTCATCGTCGTCATCAAATCATGTTAGTTCTAAATGCTTTGGGTCAACTGAATGGATCTTATCTCTCCGCTAAGCCTATGTAATAACATTGAAATGTTCCAAACCATTTAATTACTTAACCTTATGTTTGCTTTGGTCTCTCAATGTCATCACACCTTTAATTCTCACCAATTGCATGTGTTCTAAGCTTCTAGCTATACATTTGAACGTGCATAACATCTTAATATATTTTCTATTATTTTATCATCTATTAGAGATGCACATAATTACTCCCAAATAGTAGTATCACTGTTTCTGTGTTTTTGAGCAACTTCATAAGCCTATGTAAGAATTTTTAAAATGCTACACTAACTTTCTGTGTTTTTTCCTCACTGCCCAACATCCTAAACTGTAAAGTATGACAGATTATATCACAGTCCTATAATTTTTCACATCAGCAACGTAGAATAACTAAATACATATTTCTCACATACTTACCACTATCATCATGTTGCTCCTGCAAACTGGGAGGTTCAGCCTGATTCTGAATAGCTTCGTCTGAAGTATACGTTCTGCTTCCTACAGTATGTACTTGATTAACATTAGATGCTCATGAGTTTTATAGTAACAGAAATAACGTTACCCTTCTATCAGTACTATGACAGAACAAACTTCAATAGCAGTCAAAAAGAAGAATTAACGCACATAGAATAACATTGTCCAGGCAGTGTGTTGTATCGAGATTACCAGGTGAAATAACTGTACCAGTTTGTCAAAACAGTAAAACAAGTTTATCACCATAACATAGCTGCACATTAAGAAGGTATAACAAACATAATTCAAGAATTTTCAAACAATGGAGGACCCAAATTATACAGTGAGGAAAGGATAAACACTAAAAAAGATCGAAACTACTTGTAAGCAATCATTATTACTATTTTTTTACTTGTAAGTTTTTCTAGTTTAAATCAGACCTTGTTCCACCTTAATTCAGCACATAAAAAAGCCAAGCCTGAGCTTTAAATTTAAGCCCAAATTCTAGATAAAAGTTAAGAAAGACGCCCAATTTGCCCACTTCATCAATCAGGTTTATTTTCTAGAAATCCGACTGCTGGGATCAGAAAAGCATGATGTGAAGCAGAGGGGGAATAAGGGTACAAGAAGGGCATGACACTCGCAAACTTTCGATCCGTATTCTTGAAAATTTATAGGTTGCCGTCCGGATGCTAATAGAAAATTGCAAATCCCCATGAACAAATCGAGATCCAAGTCTAGAAAGAGAAATTTAAGCAACTAATGTTAGAATCCCGAAGGGGCAGTGAGCGCACATGGTTCGCCGGG
>JBAMIE010205827.1:0-10679 GCA_037177295.1 Kaempferia parviflora
AAAAGAAGAAAATGTCATCCCTATTTTGAAGATTATTGATGAGAAGTCTAAAGATAGACTTGATAGTCCTTTGCATTATCTCGCTTACTTGTTGAATTTAGTTTTTTACTTAGATTTAAGCATATAAAATTACACCAATGTTATGAATGAGTTCTTGAATTGTGTTGAGAGAATTTTTACACTGATGATGTCATGCAATCCAAAATTTCTAATGATGAATTGTTGAATTATAAGAGTAAATCCGGAAACTTCAAAAGAAAGAAGGCAGTCGCAGCATATGAGAATGTGACACTCCTAACTTACAAAAATTCTCTTTCCTTTATTTCTATTGCGGTCGGGTATTGGTATTGTACTATGACTTTAATCCGGATACATATCTTTTCTTTATTTCTATTCACTAACATATATGCCTCTTTTACCTATTTTGGGTTTATTAATTTTTTTTTTAAGTTGGATGATGGTGACACTCCAAACTTACAAAAAAAAATGACAATAAAATTTCTCTTTTTAACAAGTAGTTCATCGAGGTGTGAAAGAAATTGAAGCCAATTTAAAAAGATAAGTAATAATTCATAAATTATGTTATATATTCTTTCTCTTTATTATTTTTAATCATTTAATAATTATTTAGATACATACAAAGAAAAGGAATAGACTTGAAATATCAAAATTGAATAATCTTATATATATCAAATTCAACATCAATCTTATAAAAAAAAAAAGTAAAAGAGAAATAGATAAAAATTTACTTAGATGAAGTCGAGCTAAATTTAGAACTTACTTAGAGAATAGTGATGAAGACATCAGGAGCGAATAAAATGTTACAACTAAGGAGCGCAAGGACCATCCCGTAAAGAAGTTATGAGAATTTAGAGATATCAGTAAATAAAAATGAAGATGCTAATTTTGAGTTTGATGATAAAAAGTTTATAAATGTAATAATGGTGCACATGTAAATAATTTAAAAAATTAGTTATATTTTATCTAGTCTTGTTGACTTATTGCTACATTGAATTAGAACTTTAGATTTTACTTTTGATTTAAATTGTGATACTACGTTTTTACTATAAATATATGATAAATTTTTATTAATCATCTTATTAGTTACATTTATATATTTATTTATATCTTATATAAATTTTATTACTGCCTACAAGGCAGTCACCTACCATCTTTTATAACACTACCTGGTAAAAAAGGCATCCGAGCAGGTAAACATACCAAGTTCCAAGAGGCAACAAATAACAATCATTGCTGGCATCCTGAAATCTAAAATAGTTAGAATGGACGACATTGGACTTGTTTATTTATGTCCATGTTACTGAACTTTTAGTAATATCACTAATATCCAAGGCAAATATGTTATTGTATGTCAAACATCATCACAATTAATGAACCTTTCAATTATGTCAATGCAAGAGCCAACTGATTTCCCCAAAGCCATAGCCTCAGCAAGCTGTGATCTAACGTTTTCATGGCGACGAAGTAAAAGAACAGTATTCAGCACAGACCATCTAACTTGGGAATCTGCTTTCCTCTGGGTGAAGCCCAAGCTCTTGAGCAACTTGTCTAACTATACTCCAATGTTATGAGAAAAATCCAAGTAAGAATAGGGATTGTTTCATGAACTTAATTGAAAAGACTAGATTAGGACTACTGTCTGGACCCTTTTCCTCTAACCAATAACATTAGGGTTGAGTCAAGATTAAGAAAACCCCAAGGCAAACAAAGGTCAAAAGTTTAGGACGGAGGCCAACCTTATCAATGTCGGCAAGACCACCTTCAGCATACCCAAATCGGAGGTACTCTGTAGCTACTCCTGCCAGTGCTATGCATGAGAATCTATTAAGCATCTGCTTTAAATAGAGAGGTTAGCGAAAGAGTAACAAAATGTGCCAGGAAACTAAGAGATGATTTGGACGCTCAAGAGCAATCTGAATGAATAAGAAACTTCAATTTCGAAATACTCTGACAACTAATATCATAACAAGGATAAATTATGAAATGTCTCAATGTTGTGAATACACGAGAAAAGGAAAACAAAATCAGTTTGCTGAAATGAGATCAATTCTGGAAAGTGAAAAGGTTATTGTGTCTGAGGCAGAACAAAAACTAGTGCCTCACCTTTGCTGATAGCTTTCCCGCATTTATCTGCATGAAACCGTGAATAACATAGTTAGGCTGCATAAACTTATAGCAAGATATTGAAACAATAAACCATTATAGTAGGCTGCATAACTTAATGATTTGGTGCTTTTATAGAGGCGAAGTAGGTGCAGTGAGAAAGAGGCAACGCTAAGTTGTGATTTATTCTGAAGTGCCAGAAAACTATAGAATATGCATAAAAAATTATTTAATGATCTTAAAAAAAATATATAGACGTGCATGAGAACATAATTAGTAGTATTGATTCTGAAATAAGGATTTTCAGAAAATTTGATCTTGAAACATAGGGTATAATATGGAAGAGTTTGACAAGACTGACGATTTAAGAAAAGATTGGTCGTGTTCAGTTTGGGGATAATTTATAATGGTATTCAAAATAACAATCCATCAATTTTCAGTTGATATTCTTCTATTAGGATTCTGGAACATGCTACATACAAAGAAAATCCCTGGAAATAAATAAACATCAACCAGTAGGGATGATCCAAGGAAATTAGGAATTACTTGCACAGTAATTGCTATGACAAACAAGGAGAAACCACAAGCGAATAGTCTTATTCAATATCAATATGTTTGTTACCAATTCTCATCAAGTAAATTAACTAAATGGTATAAAACTCAACATTTCATTCATGCCAGAGGAAAAGAAGCCAACATGCATAGGTATAAATGGGTGAAGCTTGCTATAAACATCTCAATGCCAATAACATCAAAGACTTCTGAACATGTTCTATGCTGATAACATCAAGGTTTTTAGCTCTGAAAGGATGTGAATTAACACTTGGATATTTAGGTGTATGCTAGTAGTATTCTAGTGAATGGCTGAATCTAAATGGCATCATGAAAACAATAAATATTAAAATTCGAATTTTTTACAAATATATTCAGGTGATAAAATTAATAGCATCAAGACTATTTTGAAATTCCAATCTTGCTGTCCTAGTCATTTTAAATTTTCTGAGCCAGGATATATTTTTACAAATAATGTGTCAATGCCCCACCTATGCTCAAAGTTGCTGATATCATGTAGGGAAGGAAATTGATACGAATCAAACAGACCATGGCAAACACCTTACATAGGAAATGAAGAGAACTAGTATTTAATTTAAATCCATCCAGCAATTAAGTAGTTATGCATTATGAAAGGAGCTTTTAACCTATTCCGTTAATCATTTCTCCATATGTCTACGCTTTATATATTGCTTCAGCACAAGATAAGAAACCGTATCTCCAACACATAAATGGTTGTGAGTTTATGTTATATCATCTTTGGAAAATTCAAACCCACTACTTTTGAATTTTCTATTTTTCAAATGGGGTATTTGTGGAATACTCATGAATAAGATCAAATCTTATTCCATGATATTTCCATAAGATTCCTCTTTCTTATTCTTAAGCTAAACCCAAAGAGGCCTAGTTGATCATGATTTATATTTCACCTTTCATTTCCTATAAGTTTGTCTTGGAAAAGGATATGGTCAAATTCTTTTTCTATTAATTTGATCGAGAGGAATGGATTCATGTTATTCATGGATTTTAAAAAAAAATGTGAAAAAGCTCTATTTGATGATCTACCAATCTGATTAGGGCCCTGTAACCCTCGCTTGTATTCAACGCACTTCTTTCATGGGGCAACCACAGCTTTCAATGCAGCCTGAAAGAAATTCATCATTGAAAATTTGTTTAAACAAATAGATGCTGACATGTTACGTCAGAGCTCCTGCTTATAAACAAGGACCTGAGGTTGTTGGTCTTTCCAAAAGAGATTGTGGGGCCAATCTTTGATATCCATTCTTTTTTGCACCGTTCTTACTTCAAATTCTACATTTAGGCACCTATTTGTGTGTATCAAAGTAGACTCAAGTTCAAAAATCGTATAGTTGCAGATACTTGGGAGTATTGAGAGAATTCAAAATTTTGGCATAATTCAGATATCAAAGATTTAACAAAATAGAATATATAATAATATTATTTGACCACTAAATCCCTACTCATTTCCCTGGCCATATCCAATAACAACAAATCACTGTTGGCATTCTCAAGAACCACAACTGCCAAATTGGGTTTCAGTCCTCTGACTTTGTCACCTGTGGGATTTTGTCAGCACACAGGCTCAACAGCTGGTGATTGACATAGAGATCATACACAAGGAGGTCAAATGCAAGATCGAGGTGTTACTGCCCACAGCACCAGTGGTGATGTAAGCCAATGGCAGCAAACACAAGGATTACTGAAGTAGGTGGGTGAAAAGAAGGATATGGAGACATGAAGGTCCACAGCCCATCTCTCTAATTTCCTCCTCTCAACCACCTTGTCTTTCACCATTTACGTCCTGAACACTCCGTATCATGGCAGTTTTGCAGGAATTCATTTATAGTACCAATGTACCATAATATTCATTTAGGCAGTGTTTGGGTAGAACTTCTGCTAAGCGCTTTTTAGATTCTAGCTACAGAAAAGTACTTTTGAGTGTTTATGAATGTCAAATTTTGCTTCAGTCTTTTACTCAAAAGCTAGAAGCAAGAATTTGATACTTTTTTTTACTTCCTACTTTTTTATTTTTATCTAAAATTAAAAATTAACATTTATGTCCTAGATAAATTTATCATTTTACATAATTGTCACCACGCTTTTAACCTAATAATATTTTATATTTTTATATAATTTCCATTTCTAAAATTTTTTATACACACTTATATAAATTTTGTCATTTTTTATATTTTTATATTTATTAATTTCATATTTGTTTAAACATTTATATTGTAAAAAAAATTAATTTTTATACCATATTTAAAACATTTATTAAGTATATTATTTTCATTTAACTTAAAAATTAAGTTTGAAAATAATTATTTATCAAACACTTAAACTTTACCTTGTATCAACTTTTGACTTCAATTTTCAAACACTCCATACTTTAGCTTCTCACGAACTTCAATATAATTTCTAAAAGAATCGCTTTAAAATAAGCAAAAGCTCTCCCAAACTTGTCGTCCCCTATTTATAAGCTAAGCATAAGTAATGATGCACAGTATTTGTTTGAAGCACAATTTTTGTACTAAATTAGCAATAAACTGCAAGATAACAAACAAGTTTATTTCCAATCTCCACAATGTAATTAAGAGAATAAATCCAAAGCTTAGTGAAAATTAATATACAGAAGGCTCGATATGAGAAGAATCCTTGCAAAATTAAGCAGGAAATAAAAACAATCAACAAGAAAGAACACGGAAAGATGACTTACTTCTTCAAGAAACTCAAAATCCACAAAAGCAGTTCCAGCTTGCACATTGAGTGAATTTTCCTTGATCAAAGCGTCCCAACTTGTTAATGTGTATCCCTTAGGAAGCACTCCAAGCAAATAGGCTATTAAGAAATGCCCAGCTTCATGCTGCACTACATATCAGAATATGACATACAACCGAATCAGAAGAGACAAAATGGACTAGTATGGTCATTAAAAGAGTAACTGTGATGTATTTGAAAGAACATTCATTGGTGTCTCCACTAGAGATCGAAGGGTGTTATGAACAATGTTACTGGGTGAATAAACAAAAAACCTTTACCTGAATTACTCTGTTGTGATATTTCTGACTAGAAATGTGCCCAATGGTATCAAGCACCAGATTCTTAACTCCACCATAGAAATAGATCTATATGCATGGAACATGAGATACTATTATTAGTTGTCAAGTTACTCAACATATTTTGCAAATAAACTTACTTTAGCCCAAAGAGATAGAGTAGCTACCGAGGATCTTTGAAACTTCCAAATTTAGACGAATAAGCCATCAAAAACTTATACTCAAAATAGACAAACTTATAGGGTGCTAAACTGAATTACTCTTCTCCTGTGGGGCATCAATACTGCAATTTGAACTATCATTCAAAAACAATGTACAGGACCATCAAAATCTTATACTCAAAATAGACAAACTTATAGGGTGCTAAACTGAATTACTCTTCTCCGGTGGGGTATCAATACTCCAATTTGAACTATCATTCAAAAACAATGTACAGGACACGTCTTTCCAAAATTTCAAAAATGGAAAGATGGTTTTAGACAGATCCTAAATAAACAGACCTAGAAAAAAATGAGCTACTGGTTAGAATTATATTTTAAAAAAAAAGACTATACAAAATAATCTACGTATACATGCAACTTTATAACTGATTTTGCAATTTTGAGTTTCTCGTTCAAATTCATAAGCAACTATGCCTTCAAAACCATCAACTTTCACAACCAAAAACCCACACTAGGAAGGCATACAAATTCTCAATTAAAGTAGGATTTACCAGTTAACTCACCGAATCCAATGACCAAAGGGACAGTAATCCCAAGGAAATGTATAATATATGTGCTGGAGAAATCCCAAAAGCAAACCATGCTGAAACACCTCCTACAATGGCAGCAAACTGAAGGCTTCTCTCTATTGAACCCAATGTTACATCAACCGGAGATAAGAAAGAAGAAGTGTCAATTCCATTAAGCTTCAGTTCATCCAGACTATATAGTCTTTGGGGCACCTACAACAAAATCAACATGATAAGTACTAACATCCTAGTAGAAGGATTTCGGCAGAACAAATCATGTATACCATGATAATATATTCAGAATAGTCAACCATAATAACTCTTATAAATAGAATATAGCAATTAGGCACTTCAACCCCTATTGCTCAGTAAGACTGAAAGCAGAAAAATGTAGTAAATTGTTTGCAACCAAGTCACAAAGCATATTAGGCAGTATATAAAAGCCTCAAACCACAGAATTGTCTAAAGCTCCTAACAATACATTTTAAACTTGGAATTCTTTGCTAACTTACTATTATCTTTTCATCCTTTTGAATTCAATATCCATAAAACCTTCCTTTTAATTCTTAGTAATGTCGAAAAAATACAGCACAATATCTCCTGGTCCAAACAATGGATGATCCAAGGGTCAGCTAGTTTGACCAGTCCTGATCCATGACAAACTGAATAACCCTACAAGTTAAAGCTATGGTCAGCGGTAAGGGCGTTTAGTTGTCTCTCAGGCACTCACAGTTCGATTTCCATCTACGGCATATTTTGCAGGAATTTTTCCTCCAAATGAGAATCACAACTAAGGGACGCCGGACTTCTGGACCGCCCAACACGAGCGCTTCCCGATTTACCCAGGTAGCCGGTGGAAAACTTCCGTGGGGCCAGGCCGGTCACCCCCAGAGATAGTCAATGAGGCTAACTGGGTTTTTTTTTTATATAACAAAGTAACATGCAATGCATCAGTGGGGGAAAAAACACAAAGGCAATTGGAAATTAGTTAACCAAAGTGTGAATAAAAGGCCAATTAACAACAGACAATCATCTAGCCACACATAATAAACCATAGATTACCTAGAAAATTAAAATGTCAATGAACACATGTTAAGTGAGGAACACAAGACTGACTAAAGACAGCCATATTCTGCAAGGACCCATACATGCATGTCCTGAGTTATATGTCAACTTAAAATCTGGACTGGTACCTTCGGAATAACCAAGTATATACTATAGGAAGCAGAATTAATTAATATTAATTAAAATATAGCACAATTTGGTTTTCTTGAAGCAATTGAAAGAGATATAAGAGACAATCATTAAGTAAAAGTATTGAAAAGAAAAACAAGCACCATCAGGTAAAAAATCAGTGAACTCCAAAAGAAGCACAAAATCATTATTACTAATGTCAAGTAAAAGGAACAGATGTTGAAAACAATAGGAAGAGAGAAAAGAGTATACAAAACTAACAGAAAAAAAAAGGAACAGATGATGAAAACAAACGTTTGAATGAGAATTCATCAAGCACGTCAAAATACCAACCTGCCTAGCTGCTCCGAAACCACAAAGACCCCCAGGCTTCCCTTGGGCGTCTTTGACAAGAGTAAAAGCTGTCTTTTCATTACCCTTCCTAAGCTCCTCATCAACTCGCTCTAATATCTGCAGGCGCAAACTCCTAGACACAACAGAATCTGTTGGTGGACCAGAAGACTCTTCAGCCCTCACAGTTAGCAATCTTAATTTGACAGGAGGAATCAGACCATGAGAAAAGAGCTTCAAACTCATATTCAAGTGGGTTAAAATAGTTTATAAAATGAAGATTATTTATCAGGCCATTCATGGATGATAACTTCGTTCTTGACCACACACATCATCAATTGAAAGGAACTCACAGGGACCACAAAATGACAGAAATTTAGGGGGAAATGAACGTACAATGAAACATCAGACCAAAGAACATAAAAAAGGCAAGCAAAATTGACCAAAGACTAGAAAACATCAGGCCATTACATTCTAAAACTAATATCTGCAATCAGATCACAGATTCACCTGTTCGATTGGATGGGGAACTAAACCATCAGAGTAATATCAAAGTATGAAAAATCTATTTACTCAAAAAAAAAAATCTTTTTTCAATTATTATCGTCATTTAATATGTAATAAGCATCGCCAAAAAAAACAAAGTGCCAAAAGCGCACTACAAGCTTGCGGAATACAACATATCGCCATTAACCTCGACTTCTCCGACTACAAAATGTTTCAAACTAAAATTCCTGTGACGCAGAACCGATATCCCCTTTTCCCTTCCCTCCCTTACTGGGCAGTAAAGTCTGATGGATGTTTGGCAGAACACCGCCACTAGCGATCGTGACAGTTCCCAAAAGTTTGCTTAACTCTTCATCGTTCCTGACAGCGAGTTGTATATGCCTCGGGACGATCCTGTTCTTCTTATTATCCCTCGCAGCGTTTCCAGCCAACTCCAAAACCTAAGCAAAATCCGTAAAACTCAAATCAACTAACAAGGTAAGAAACCGCAATAGTTTCCAATAAATAAGACGACGAGATCACCAACCTCGGCAGCAAGGTATTCAAGAACAGCGGCGAGGTAGACGGGGGCACCCGCGCCTACACGGTCGGCGTACTTTCCGTTCTTAAGGAAGCGGGCAATACGGCCGACAGGGAACTGGAGGCCGGCCTTCTGCGACCGAGAAACAGATTTAGAAGACTTAGCCTTGCCTCGGCCGCCCTTCGCCGCTGCCTCCGAACTCATCTTCGGTTATCGAATCAAGAAAACCCTAGCGACGAAGAAGCGCGATCGAAATGAGAGAGAAGGTTCGAGCCTCCGCAGTGTTGGCCCTGGTCGTCAGGGATCAATATATAGAGCGCGTAAGTGAAGGCTTTCGGGGAGGTCTTTGATCTCATTGGTTGAAGGGTTCGACACCAGATTGCCATAGTGGAGGGTCAGGATTTTTTCTAAGGCTCATCAGACCGTTGAAACGAGGCCCGCAGAGTTCGCCTCTAAGGCAGTTACAGCGGGATGAGGGTCACCGTAGATCGAGGATCACAGAAGATATGCGGATCTCAAATCTCACGCTTAACTTGGATTATATCAATAAAATTTTACTTTTAAAATTTAAGGATAAACTTATAGTATTAAATATAAAAAAATAAATTAAAAAAAAAAACATTTTATCAAAGGCATACGTAGGAATCTAAAATTACTAAAAGTCGTATGCTACTTTAAAATTTATTAAATGACGTACATTTTCAAATATTTTTTCCATTTTAACCTTCTGACAAATCTATCTTTTCATTTTATTTATTTCTCGCTCTCTTATCTATTACATGCAACATTTTTTTTAAAATTTTTCCTCTCCTCTCTTTCTCTTTCCTCTAATTCTTTGCATGCACACGCCGCGTTTTATTTATCAGGCAATTGTCTATCTAGGAGATTGTCGAACAGAAATCAATTAGGTCAAGGTTGACCGAATACTTGACTGGGAAGTTTTAACTCGAGGTTAGGTAAGGACAAGTCCAACGGAAAGGTTGGCAGAAGAAGAAAATCTAAGTGGGTCAGTATTGATCGGATACTAGGTGTTGAAAGTCCTGGTGAGTGAAGCCAGGTAGATGGAAGTCTTAGTGAGTGAAGTCGGGTAATGGAAAATCCTAGTGAGTGAAGTTAGGTGTTAGAAATTCAGGTGAATAAAGTCTGGTAAAAGACCTGGTGAGTGAAGTCAGGCAGTGGAAAAATTCTTAGTGAGTGAAGCCAGGCAGTGAAATTCCAAGTGGATCATGGTTGACCGGACACCTGGTGTTTTGTAAGTTCAAGTGGGTCAAGGTGACCAGACACTTGGCATGAGACGATGAGTCCAAGATGGTTAAGGTTGGCCATACACTTAGCAATTGTTGGTGCAAGTTGCACCAGAATCAAACCTGAGTTTTGATGTTGTCAAAGGTTCAAGTTAAGTTTTGTTATGATCTACTTGAGTATGCATGCTGTTTACTCAACTGGGAAAGCCCTAGTTATAGCTAGGCAGGAAGACTTAGCGATCGTTAGAGCCAGGTAAGAAGTCCAAGTGCGTCACAGACCTGACACTTGGCGATAGAAAGTCCGGATAGGTCGAGGACTTGATATCTGGCAGAGGAAGCCCTGGTGAGCCGATCCGGTGCTAAGCAGAAAAGTCCAAACAGGTCGAGGCATGCAAAATAAAATT
>JBAMIE010205871.1:0-10678 GCA_037177295.1 Kaempferia parviflora
GCATACATTGGGGTGGTAAGTGCAGATCACTCAGTGGGTAATAGAAAAGACAGTGCATGGTATATATAAAACATGGAAATCTAAGGTATATAATCTCAATAGGGAAATAAAAATATGATCATAAGTGACATAATCATAAATATATATCGGTACCAATCCAACACAAATGGGGTAATGGTCGATAACCCTAAGTATCCACAACTGATCTACTTGTAACACTTGGTCAAACTAGGACAACACATATACAGGTAATGATAGTGACATGTATGTGTCATAGTAACCAAGTGCAACAATCATATCTCAATCAAATGTAGCATATCAGTATATCACACACATATACAAATATTATCCACAAAGATGCACCGCGCACCATATGCATATGCATGTATGCGTGACTCTTAGACACCACTCCAAGCAACCACGACATCTGTGTGTCCGAGCAAGCAGGACTGTGACGACTGCTAAGTCTCCAAGCTACCACTACATCTGAGTGGTCGAGATAGGCAGGATACAGAGTAACTATCTAGCTATATACAAGATGATCACTGTCCGGGTGGCTCCAAACTGCCAGAATGACCAAGGGAGAGTGATAGGACTAGCCCCACTCTAAGCTACCGCTCCTCCATGAGTGGTTGAATGGTCGGCCAAAAATGACTAATGACTAGCTCATACATGATGGAGAAATGGTCGCCAGCATGCATAGTGAGATGATGAACATAATATGAATAATCATGATGCAAACACAGTCATCATCAATATAACAACCCAATCGACACAAGTATAAGATCAACACAAAAATCCCAATCGACATAAATATAATCAGTAAAAGGTCAACGCAACAACCCAATCAATATGTGTACATTCTGTACAAGGTCAACACAACAACCCAATTGATATATGTACATCCTGCATAAGGTCAACATGATAACCCAATCGATATGTGTACATCCTGTACAAGGTCAACACAATATCCTAATTGATATGTGTACATTCGGTACAAGGTCAACATAATAACTCAATCGATATGTGTACAATCGGTACAAGGTCAATACAACAACCCAATCGATATGTGTACATCTAGTACAAAATCAAGACAACAACTCAATCAATATAGGTACACACCATATATAAAACCCCTATCACCGAAACCAAAGTTAAGGGTATATACAACCGATGTCCACTAAATATAATAACACATGTTTAATACTTTATGGATGATAACATACAACATGGTATCTCCTATGGTGTAATCAATACCTATGAATACTCTACAGAGTAAAGATATTCAAAGTTAAGACTGTATATAAAGTAAATTTTGATCATCTCAAAGATCAACCAGTAAGTATCAAGCAGGATAACAAAAACAAGTGGATTTAAGGTAAAGCAATCCTATTTATTAAATAAAATCATGCACTAAGATCAATGATATAAAAGAGGCTAAGAAGGAAGTACCCACCTTTATTTTCGATCGTATCAATATCTTCAAGTTCATAAGATCACATCCAGCTCGAATACTACTAATACAGGATACGAGGTAAAATAAGGATCAATAATCAATGTATCATACTATCAATTAATTAATCAATCTATTAATTAATGAATTGACTTCTTAAATAAATCATCAATCGATGCGATCATTAACTCTAACCATTGGTTAACTTCAATAAATTTAATCCATTGATAAAATTAGAGCTAACACTATTAACCCTAACAATTCCACAACCTAATTAGATTAGGTTCATCCATAAATCAATTAATCTTGTAATCTACAATTAAGCTCAGTTTAATTATCTTCACCATCATTACTTGATTATTACATCAACCTAATTAATTTCATCAATTTGATCATTAATATAATGTTAATCACCTCAACACCCATATCAATAGTAATCATCTCTTAATCAATCCCATGATTCAACTACTAGAAATCATGGACATGAATGGAAAATTAATCAAATTAATCTTTTGTTAATTCACCTAATGATTCAAATAATGGTAAATTGCAAACCAACTCAATCTGATATCAAACCACCATCTCCAACAAAATTTTCATATGTTGAATCTGATATAACTCCAAATCACTCCAACACCAACTAGGTATAGATTAAATCAATACATCAATCCGATTAGATTTAGTTTTGTTACCCCGTTCGGAGCCGCAGTTATTCAGTGAAGGAGGCAGATATTGCCAGCGGCCTATGGTAACCGCACTAGTGACATGACCAGCGCTGCCACAATTGTGTGTGTTGTGCGCCGAGTAAAGGAAGGCACAACTTTGATCCGTGCAGCCCTAAGTAGTGACTGACGACTCGATAGTAGAGGGGAACCGGCTGGGGTTGGCTGCTCACAAAGACCACTGATCCTAGGTGGCGACGCATGCGAAGATAGCCGAAGGAGAGGATGCGACAATGGTGGAGAATTAGGTCATGGAACAAGAAGGTGATGAAGAGACCGGCAACTCCCTCCTTCCCACAGTTATAGTGTTGGGGCGATGGGAGAGGCCAACAATGGATCCTCGCTTCTGGTCGGAGATAACTCATGTAGGTAGGGGCGGCTCAGAGAGGACGCAGTGAAAATAACGACAATCAACGCAGGGGAGTCGTGGAAGAGAGAATGAGGGGTGAGTATACCCTGAGTCATATCGATGCCTATGATCGAGAATATGTATGTCAGAACATGATAGTAGGGCACGTGAACTCGCCTCCTAGTGATTGTGCTAGATGCATGAATGACATTATAAAACATATATAATGCAATGTCAATGTCTAATCTTTGGCACAGTGCATAAAGGAAAAATGAATGAGATGGTCTTATCGTCGGAACATCCCGAGATGAGAGTGGTAAGATGCAGGTGATAAAGACTCGATATAAGGCAATGTCCTCTACCCTAAGAGAAAGATATTTGAAGTCTGTCACCAGAGGATCTCTCTTCACCCTAAAAGAATACATGTGGATGGTGTCTAGCGTAATAGGTAGTAGGGTTCACCAAATGGCAAATCCCTACTAGGGTAGTACAAAAATGGACATGTAGACCGCCTAGAGCCTAGGCTATCATGCAGTAGGTTGATGAGAAGGTAAAGTCCTTACTAGCTACTCTGGTAGAATATCTCAAGTCATCTATCCTAACTAAGTTTTTATATAATTGACAACATAAGTCAAAATTAACTAGGTTACTACAATAAACTAGGTGGTCTAGTTTATAATAGTCTATGATTTCTGCGATGTTCGGGCATTAACAGGTGAAAAATGATTGACTTAGGTATCCAGTTTTAATCGAAACATATGTTCGATCTAAGAAGTCCAACCTAAGCTGCTCAGTGCAGAAGTTCGGATCGAAGGAGGGGCTTGTGTGAGATGATCTCACGTTTTGTCATTTCCTAATAGGATTTATTTATGAAAAATAATAAATAATGACAAACATGGAAGAAATAATTGAGTAACTAGTGTTAGAGATTACCTATGAGCCATGTCGAGGATTTAGGATATGAAAAGAGAAAAAAGAGGTGAATAGGGCAGCTGGACGGCACCTGGGGTGAGCTTCGAATGAAGAATAGAGAGTGCTCTATTCTTCGTTAAAGGTTCGGTTGAAGGCGCCTTCTATCTCATGGAAGGCACCTTCCACCGCTTAATAGAGGTGCCTTTAGTGTGATTAAAGACGCCTTCGATGATTTTGGGTGAGCTTTTTATTTTTGCCGCCTTTGTTTGAGGTGCCTCCCAAGGGCGTTTAGAATTTTTTAAAGAGTTTAATTGTGAAAAAAAATTACTATTTAATTTAGATTTAAATTTTAAGTTAAATTAAAATTTATGTTTTAAGTTAAAGTTAAAGTTTTAATTAAATTTGAATTTAGGTTTGAGTTTTAATTAAGTTTGAGTTTAGGTTTGTCCTAGACATTCATAAACAGAGCTTCCCTAACTTATTATCATCTTAATCTTCTCTAGTATTGTTTATCAAGTTAAATCTATCCCTAGCTTATCTAGTCCTAATTACCCTAAGTGGGTAAGGTTCAAGTTCTTGAGGTGCCAACTAATTTGAAGTCTTCCCCTGAGTGGTTGACTTTGGGTTTTATTTTGGGATTGTATCGATTTGTTTTATAGTTAAAGTACTTGATTGCAGGCTTGGTTATAGTTGTACACTTTTGTCTTGACTTGGGCTTATAGCCCAAGCTTGAGTTTAGTTTAGTTGAGTCGTAGTTAGATTTTTTAGGTGTATTTAAGACAATTTCTTATTTTTGTTTTTATGTAATGAATTTGAATTTTAGGAATGTAAAATTGTGTTTGACCGTCTTGTTTAGTTATATATGATTTTGGTACCCAAGCTTTGACTTGGTTTATGTTCTAACTACAAGTGAGGTAAATATTTTATTTGAGCTAGTTTTATATCCGAGTCTGAATTTGTTATAGATAGCTCTTTGGGATACAAGTATCAGATCAAGGTTTTTGGATCTTGTTGTAAATTTTTCTAGTAAACTCTTGACATTTTTAACTTCACATTTTAATGTTGAATTCTCTTCCTAAAGTTTTGCAACTTGAGTTGAGTTTGCATTTTCAGCTTGTTTAGTTTTGAGGTTTAGATCAAGTTGTAATTTGAGTTCTTCATTTTCTTTACTAAGTACATTTACTTGATTTTCAGAATCAAATAATTTTCTATGCAAGCATGCGATAATTTTAAAGAACTTTTTACTTAAAATAGATTCTACCTCATTGGAACCATCAGAAACGAGTGCAGACTTGTGGCTCGATTCATATTCAGACTCATCTTCTTGTTTCGACTTGCTTTGTGATTCTGGTCCGGTTGCCATCAGTACAAGGAAGTTGTTTTGCTTTGGTTTGTCACTGTCCGATTCTTCAGAAGATGACTTGTCTTAAAGTTACTTTGAGGGCCTTCTTTTTCTTGAACTTTTTTGGCTTGTCCCTTGAGATTTCTACACTCGTGCTTGTAGTGTCCTTTTTTGTTGCAGCTACAACACGTAATGTTGGTTTTTGGTTTTGTCACTATTTGAGGTAGATTTGACCATCTTCTACAAATCCTTCTTGGTAAAGTCCTTTCTCCTGGTGAATATTTTTCTTACCAAGTTCATTAGGTGTTCATCATCATCTGATTTTGAATCAAACTCAGTTTTTGGTTCAGGTTTGGATCTGAACTTTATTTCTTTAGAGAAACCTACAAGGAAAGCAATACCTTTCTTGGACTATTTAGAGTTAGTTTGTTCATGTAGTTCTAATTCACAAAACAATTCATCTAATTTTAATTTTGACAAATTCTTCAAAACTTTATATGCATCCACTATAGATGCCAACAGTGCATTTCAAAAAAAAAAAAAAATCAAGGCATATGTTAATACGTCCTGATTCTCTAGCTGATAATCGATCGGATGAAGTTTGTTGAGGATGTCCTTAATTCTCGTGTGAAGCTGAGTTGTCATTTCTTCATCCTGTATTTTAATGTTAAATAAAGAGTTCGATAATAAGTCTCTCTTGGTTACCTAGCTATGAGGCATCTGAGCCCTCGTGTAGTTCGATTAACTTGTCCCACAGCTCCTTTGCGGTGTTGAATGACTTGATTCAGCTCCTCCTTTGTTAGTACACATTGGATGGTGTTTAAAGTTTTGTTGTCAATTTGTACTTTCTTTTTTTGCTTTGGATTCCAATCTTATGGTTTGTAGGGTGTCTTTTTGACTTCATCCATGGGTACTCTATATCCTTGTCTGATGGAGAACCACTGCTCAATATCCATCTTTAGATAGACCTCCATCCTCCTCTTCCAGTAAGGGAAGTCGTCTCCATTAAAGAGAAGGAGCAAGCGGTGATATAGCCTTCGGATTGGGCCATTTAATTGCTGAGATAGAAAATTTTAAAACTGTACCAAAACTTGGTCTTAAGGTAAGTAGTGTGAGAGAAGGAGAAAAACCAAGGCTCGAGTGGTGTTGCACCAATTTTGAACAATTCACAAAACTCGAGTCAAGAAACCTTGTCTGAAAAGGTAATTGTACCAGTTCAGATAGAATCAAAAAACTTAAAGTCGAAAGAGAAAAAAAAAATGAAACAAAAATGAAAACGAGCCCCCTGCTTGATTGGTGGTTGCATTAATTCTGAGTGATCAGGCTCTGATACCACTTATAGAATCATAGCATATGTGAGCGTGGGGTGAATCACGTGCATTTTAGAAAACTTATCTTTTTAACAACTTTAAAATAAAGGTGAGTATGTAGTGGAAAGAACACAAAAATAGAAAACACAAGTGAATATTTGGTTTGGAGCCTTCGGCGACTCCTACTCCAAGACCTATGATCCTCCTGACCATATCAATGGGCAATCCACTAAAAACCTCTTCCGGTAACGCCAGAAGAGTGAATCAAGTACAAGTATAAATAATAGGACAGTGTAATAATCTACACTTCCCTTTTGCAAGTATCAAAGATAAGCAACAAATAAATCGTCACCAACACTTCGAAGATTTGAATTCGGTCGGCCTCGGGTGTTGGTGTCGTTCTGCCAGCAGTGATCGGAATGACTCGAAGTAGTAACGCAGCAACAGTTGGACGCGTTTGTAGCTGTAGAAAGGTCCTTGTAGCTTAGTAGGAAGATTGATGAAGTGTGTTGCTCGAACAAGGCATATATAGACTGTGGAAGGCAACTCCAGGCTCCTCCAAGGCACCTCCACAGGCAAATTTGATCACATGTGCTTCAATCATGATAAGTCACGCAACTGTGACTTCTATCCACTGGAAGGTGCCTTCAGGCCTCACTAAAGCGCCTTCGCTAGGAGCCTCCAGTAGCCCTGGAGGTGCCTCCACGCCTTCCTGTGCGAAGCCTTCGACCAGCGTATTCGAGGCGCCTCCAGCAGCCCAGAAGGCGCATCGAGCACTATTCACTTGAAGCTTGCCTTTATTTTTGCTCATGTAAAACCATGTTAGTCCAACATAAAAAATATCTAACTTGTAAAATAGAGTTAGCACAATTAATTAGCATTATTAATTAGACCATGTCTTACCAAGACCAGGATCTAGTAAAGGTCTCAGCTTAGGTTTCTAAAATGGACCTAAGCTGGACCGACGCCTACTATTTCCTCAAACAGGAACACGTCCTCACCGAGTCACTCTTCTCTAGTGACTTACCTTACTTACCCTTTATAATTACTTAACTTGCCTCTTTGACCCACAAGGTATTCCCTATCATTGTCAAATCCGCAGACTCAACTAGACTTCAACCAACTGTCAGGTCTCATGGACCCAGTTGGACTTCTCGCCAGTTATTGAGTCACTCCTTGGCTTATCAGATTTTCATGCCAGTTATTGGATTTGCAGACCTAACTAAGCTTCAGCGCGGTGTCAGGTCCTCTAGACCCATCAATTCTTGTATATTAGATCACACAACATCTAACTTTAAACCACTTGTCATTCATCAAAACCTGAGTTTAATCATTGGTGTCAATTGCACCAGCAAAATGAGTATAGAAATTTAAATTTCTATAGTAGAATTCAAAGTTCAGAAGTATAATAAACTTTAAAGTGGATGCAAAATAGAAAAAACCGTTGGACCAAATAATATCCCAATAGAGGTATGAAAGTCTTTAGGGAAACAAGGTATAGAATGACTTACAAAATTATTTAATATGATATTAAAAACAAAAAAATACCTAATGAATGGAGGGTAAGTACACTAGTTCCCTTATATAAGAACAAAGAAGACGTACAAAATTGTGCAAATAATAGGGGTATTAAACTAATGAGTCATACCATGAAACTTTAGGAAAGAGTAATAGAAATGATTATAGAAGGAAACAACGGTGACTGGAAATCAATTTGGATTCATGCCTAGAAGGTCGACAATTGAAGTTATACATCTTCTCAGATAACTAATTGAAAAGTATCGAGAACAAAAGTAAGATTTATACATGGTATTCATTTATTTACAAAAAATCTTATGATAGAGTCCCAAGAGAAATTATATGGAGAATTCTAGAAAAAATGGTGTTAGCGTAGCATGTATTGAACTAATTAAGGATATGTATAACGACCAAAGTGAGGACTTCAGGTGGATTAACTAAAGCATTCCCAATAAGGATAGGGTTACATCAATGATTATCTCTAAATCTCTATCTTTTTACACTAATCATAAACGGACTCACTGAACACATTTAATGTACAGTAGTATCATGGAGCATGTTGTTTGTAAATGATATTATTTTGATAGATTAGACACATAAAGGATTAAATACTAAACTAGAATCTTGGTGGGAAACACTAGAAGTGAAAGGTTTTAGGGTTAGTAGAATAAAGACAGAATATATAGAATTTAAGTTTAGTAACTTTAGATGTAATGAGACAAACGTTAAGATAGAAGATGATGAGTTGTCTCAAACTGAGAGTTTTAAGTATTTAGGATCATTTTTCCAAAATGATTGAATGATTTAGAGGGATGTCTTACATAGAATACAAGAAGGATAATTGAAATGGAGGTTAGCGTCGAGTGTTTTATGTGATCATAAAATATGACACTGAATGTTGGGCTATAACTCAGGCACATAAGCAGAAAATGAAAGTTGTAGAGATAAGGATGTTAAGGTGAATGTGTGGACATACAAGGATGACCAGAATAAATAATGAGAGCATTAGAGAGAAAGTTGAAGTTGCATCCATTGAGGACAAAATTCAAGAGACACGTTTAAGATGATACAGACATATACTTAGAAGATCAATAAATGTTCTAGTTAGACAATGTAAAACTAAGACAATACACATCAAACGAGGGAAAGGAAGGTTAAAAAAGACTTGGTTAGATATAGATGATGATATAATAGGATAGAGCCCAATTGTATAGAAGGATCTATATAGCCGACCCCACCTAGTGGGATAAGGCTTGATTATTGTTGTTTATTTTGTAAACGGTTGAGATTATTTTGATCATTTTTTACTATGATTTAGTAGTTTTACTATGATTTAATAATTGTTATTCTCCAAACTCTATATATAGGCAATTCATTTCATTATTTCACATTGTCTTCTCTACTTTTCTATTTGAATTCTGAAATTTTGATCGCTTTCGATTTCAAACTTCAATTCTAATGCAAAAAAGTTGATCTCAGTCTTGGAAGAGCAATAAAATAATCACTTTGAATGTAGATCTTTATGATATTTAATTTATAAATGATAAACCAAAGCAACTTCAGACAACTGAGACACAAGAAAGTATCGATACTTCTAAGGTTCAAGATACTTTACTTTTAAATCGTCTATTTTTACTAAACACTTTGAGAAAATCATTCTTTTGTCCAGAGTGTTGGTGCAGTTAGCACTAATGATTGAATCCAGGTTTTGATGAATAACAAATGGTTAAAGTTAATTGTTGTGTGATCAAACCATTTTACCGAGTATGCAGAATAGTGAACTTGATAAGGTCTAAAGGACCAAACACTAGGCTGAGGTCGAGCTAGGTTGATAGCTAGCATAAAGTCTAGGTTGGTTGAGACCTGGCAGAAGAAAGTCCAGTTGGGTTAACAACTAGCTGAAGTTTAGATTGGTTGAGATCATGTAGGAAACCCTGGTGGGTCAAGGGACCCGGTCAAGGAAGTTTGCAACTGGTAAGTAAGGTAAGTCACTGGAGGAGAATGACTCAGTGAGGATGCGTTCCCGATTGAGGGAACTGTAAGCGTCAGTCCGACCTAGGGTTTTAGCGAAACTCGAAGTCAGGACCGAACCGTCTAGCGACTGTCATATACTACTACTCACTTTATATACTGTGCTAACTCTGTTTTGCAGGTTATACTTGTTGTACTAACCTTTTTATACAGGAAATTCAAAGTTAGAAAAATAGACACTCCAGGCGTCTAGACTTAGTCCAGGTGCCTAGATAGTCCGGGCACCCAAAAAACCTTGAACAGTGAAGGTACCCTGCTGAGGTGGCACGTGATGGTTGGCCAGTACACATCAGTGGTCTGGGCAGCTGGAGGTGGATAAAACTCTGAAGATAGAGTTTCGACGAGGGTGCGCCACGTCAATCTTATACGGGCGCTCTAACCAGGTCCGGACGCCCAGAGATGCCCTATTTAAAGGGCTTCGACAAACATCTTCAGAATATCAATTCCAACAAGTTTCTCTCTTGTGAGCTGCTCTAAAAATGACTCTACGATGCTGAAACGCTACTCCGACAATCAACGCTCATATTTCTATTTCCTCTGTTGTTGGTATGATTTTATAATTTCAGCATTATACATAATTTTTATAATCATATCAAGGTTATAGTGATTATCCAACGAAAACACTTAAAGAGTACGAGCCTTGGAGTAGAAGTCGTCGAAGGCTCTGAATCAAGTAAAAGTAAACTTCTATTAGCGTGTTGGTTTAATTTCTTCTCTCTCTTATTTCCGCTGCATACTTTTAATTCATGATTTTTCAAAAAAGTGAAGAATGCTATTCACCCACCGCCCTCTTGTGTCTTTCCGATCCTACAATTGGTATCAGAGTTAGGTTCGCTCTCTCTGAATTGGTGCAACTACCAATCAGCAGGGGGTTTTTCACTTACAATTGGTATCATGCCTTTTTTCGATTTTGCATTTCCATTTTTTCACCATTAGTCAGATTTGGTGCAAAATTTATTTTGACAAAATATGTCATTAACTTTTTAAATTATTATTTTATTATTATTATTATTATTATTATTATTATTATTATTATTATTA
>JBAMIE010205896.1:0-10675 GCA_037177295.1 Kaempferia parviflora
ACACCCTTAGGATCCGACGGACCTTGGACGAGCGAGATTGCGAAGGGCTTCGCGGCAAGGGTAAAGACCTTTACTTTCACTTTTTTTTTAAGGTTTTATGAAACTCATACTTGGTTTTTCGTAAACGGTTTTTCTCGCACGGATCTACGGCTTAGGGTTTCCGAGGTTTCCGCAACGCAAAAAGCGGTTTTTGCGGCTCGGAAAACCCAACACCTACCGAATGGGTCCATTAGTATATTTTTGTCAAAACCTACTAATAGACCTAGAGAGTTCAAATTGTACCTATTTCAGTCTCGTGGAGCATGTAAAAGCGGAAAAAAAAAAAAAAAGTTTAATCAGACGAAATAGAAGAGGAAAGTTGCATTTGCGCAAATGAGAGAGGAAAGAGAGTAAAAAGTTAAGTTTGGTGGGAGGTGTAGACAAGATAAATTAGTTCGCCCTTTAGTAATTATCAAAGTATGATGTGCCTTTTGGTCAATTCCCAGCTATGTGTGCGCATTTTGGGCAAATTCCGCATTATTAATAAAATTTATTTGTTATAATCCAAGCAATAATGGATTGACGTCATCCATGGAAAATATACCGCCATAGAATCAATAGGAGAAGGCAACTAGCCAGGGCATAATCCACCAAAAGCTCCAAGAAGAGAACGCCAAGAATCAAAATAAGACAATGATGTTACCTTCTCCTCTTGTATGAATAAAGTAGTTTTTGAAGTTGGCACTCCCGGAGAAGATGATAATAGAATATAGGTAAGCAAAGAAGCTAAGAGTACAAGTGATATATCGCTACTTCAACCCTGATCATAAACAAGATAAAGGAGAATGAGAAGGGACACAAGGAGTCAAGAGCTTCATTACTAGTAAAATTTAATTTTATCTGTTGTGACCCCGACAATAACAGATTGACGTCGAAATGTAGCCACGAAGAATCAATAGAAGAAGACAGTTGAACCATGAGTAATTCACCATAACCCTAAGAAAGAGTGCGCTCCCTTTTATCATGAATAAAAAAGTTTTTTCCGTCTAAATACAACACTAATAACCAAGTCTTATCTCACTATGTGGGGTTGGCTTTTTCCCCCCAAAATAACAAGACAAATTCAATTTAGCACTACAAAAGAAGATGATGACATAATATAGGTTAATAAAGAGATTGGGAGAATGAATAAGCATCTCCAAGTGATGACTCATTACTTCAACCCTAACCATAAACAAGACAAGGGGAAGGAGAAAAAACACAAGAAGAAAATACCAAATTTCCTAAGCCCAGGTCGGTAATGAAAGAACTAAAAGGCAACATTGGTTAGAAGACCTATCAAACAAATTGGGGGAGATTAAATTTGGTCCCACATTATGACTTATATGTGGCAAAAAGGCGAATCGCTCGCCCCCAACGCCCCCGCCAACCCGTTCCAAAGCCAACACGGAGGAAGTAAATCACGGGTGGCTACTAGCCCACATTATGACTTATAGATTAATAGAACCTTTACATTAGAAAGCTATAATTATTATTAACTTGCGCTTACGCTTAAGTATTTTGGAAAATTAGTTATGGCCGGGTCTGATGAGTTAAATAGTTAATGGTAATTGGTATGACAGCAAACCTAACCCAAGGCATGATGAGGTGTTGCAAAGGTTGCCTACAAAAAGTGTAGTCATAATAGGGCCATGGATTTAAATTTTGTCATGCCAATCGGCACGGACAGAATTTACTGTTTCGTCCACACACAGGCACAAAGAATGCCACAACCACCGTGGTTACCCCTGTCGTGATCTCTACGAGGGCTCGAATGGTGCTGCAACCACAAGGCAACCTAACCTCCGTGTGGTCGCGGCACTTACAGCAGCAACCGCAAATTTTTTATTTTAGAAGACAATTTTTAAAATTTATAAAATAATTTAAAATTTTAATATATATTGAAAATTAGATGTGAATTTAAAATAATCTAAAAAAATCAAAATATAATTTTTAAACATTTTAAATAAATTCTAAAAATAAAACATTTAAAAATTAATTTAAGGCCTTTAAATAATCTTATAATTTTGAGAATTATTTATTTTTTAAAAATTAAATATATATTTCAATAAGTAAAAATAAGTTTTAAATTTATACCTTTCTATAGTTGTAAAAAATATTGAAATATGAACTCAACACCCGAAATATAACAATAATAGTGAACATATATAACAATCAACAAAATAACTAAGCATCTCCCAGTCGACTATATGGATCATTTTACACTACTGAACTCTATCTCCTACTATATCATCATCTATACTTAAATATATTTTATCTTGTTTTATTGTTGCTAACCAAGTCTTTTTTGGTCTTCTTCTTCCTCATTTGATATGCATATTTGTCATAATTTCACATCGCCTAACTTGAACATTTATTAGTTGTCTAAGTACATGCTCGTACTATCTTAAACGTGTCTCTCAGAGTTTTTCCTCAATAGCTCCGACTTTCTCTCTAATCCTCTCATTTCTTATTTATCCATCCTCGTATGTCCACACTTCTGCTCATGTGTTCGTGTCATAGCTTAACATTTAGCTTCATATAAAATAGCAATTCTAATTGTGGTTTTGTAGAACTTTCTTTTAAGTGTTAGAGGTACTTTACAATCACATAAAACACTTTCAATCATCCTGCTTGTATTCTATATAACTCAATCTCTCCATCGTTTTGCAAAAATGATCTTAAATATTTAAAGCTCTCAGTTCAAGGCAACTCATCATCTCCTATCTTAACAATTGTCTCATTAAGTCTAAAATTGCTAAACTTAAATTCTATATATTCTGTCTTTATTCTACCAAGCCAAAAACCTTTCTCTTCTAGTGTTTCCTCCGAAGATTCCAATTTAGTACGTGTTTCATCTATCAAAACAATATTATAACATGCATCACGTGTTTCATCTCTCGATATTTTCAATTAGTTGTCTAAGATGTATAACTTCTATTGTCAACCTTCCAAATATGAACCCAAATTAATTTTCGATCACCGTGATCTCTCCTTAATCTTTTTTCTATTACTTTTTAAATTTCATGGTATGACTCATTAGTTTAATATCCCTATAGTTTGCACAATTTTGTACGTCTCTCTTGCTCTTATATAAGGGAACTGAGTACTTACTCTCCATTCATGTTTTTTTTCATTTTCAATATCATATTAAATAATTTTGTAAGTCATTCAATACCTTGTTTCGCTATGCACTTCCATACCTCTATCGGAATATTATTTAGTCCAACGGCTTTTCAATTGTACATCCCATTTAAAGCTTTCTACTTCTGATGTTTGAATTTTACGATAAAAATTTAAATTTCTATACTCATTTGACTTATTTAAATTATCTAAGTTAAGTTGGTCACCTAAACCTTCATTAAAAAGTTAATAAAAATGTCTCTTCCACTGCTCTTTTATTTCTCTATTGTTTACTAGTACCCTATTGCATTTATCTTTAATACAATTTATTTGATAAGATCTCTTGTCTTCCTTTTTCTTACTTTAGCTATTCTATAAATCATTCAAAAGTTTCATTCTTTGTTTCATTCATTACTTTATTAGCTTTTTTCTTGGTTATTGTATATTTTTTTTAAGTTTTTCTCGTTATCACAAATATATTTCATTTTTTCTGTGTTTTTAATAGATCACGATAGCGCGCTAAGACCCGCGAACACCCTAGGGCGTTCGCTGATTAGCGAATATCCCAAATAGCCCACGCTATTCGGGACAACCGCGTGGATAGCGCACATAGCGTGCGCTTTCCATATCTAGCGGCGTATTGGGTGCGAAATCCTTGCTTACCAAATCAACAAAATCAGAGGGAGGAGCGAGCTAGGGCAGAGGCGGGCGAAATCTAACCTTGGAGAGGCGATTGGCGAGCGGCGGTGAGGGACGCAGGTGTTCACCTTTCTATTCGCGATCTGTTCGCGAACAGAAACTTCGCCTTTTGAAGCTTTGCGAAGACGCGAACAGAAAGCTTCGCCTTTCGAAGCTTTGCGAAGACGCGAACAGAAAGCTTTGCCTTTCTGTTCGCGACATTTCTATTCACGAACAGAAAGGTTCGCCTTTCTATTCGCGAATAGAAAGGTTCACGACATTTCTGTTCGCGAATAGAAAGGTTCGCGACCTTTCTTTCTGTTGTTTTCTTTCTGTTGTTTTCTTTCTGTTCGCAAACAGAAAATATTTTATCCTTAATTTAATATTTTATTTTACTTATATAAGTATATTTTATGTTTTAAATTGACGTGCATGAAAAGCTTGCGCTATACGTTTCGCTATTTACGCTAAGTGCTAATAAGACAAAAACGCTATAAACCAACGCTACGTAATTTAAAACACCGGTATACGGTGTGGATCCTTAGATTAGTTACTTCAAGAAGGTAGATACCAAGTAAATCTGAGTGTTAGTATTGCTTCAAGTATTTTCTGCTTCAACTCATCATCGACAAATCGATTGGAACTAATCACCCCCCTTTATCTCCCAGAGTGTCATAACAAATACTAATTAATTATTAATTATTAAACCAATTAAAATGAATGAATGAATTAATTATTTTAATTAATCCAAACAAATTTAAAATTAACTAAGCTAAATAAATTAATCAATTACTTTCATTGATCCTAATTATTAATTATTAAATTTTAATTTAAAATTAATTAATTAATCAATCATGAATTCTAATCTCAGCTTATAAATCAAATAACAGTATTGAAATGGATAAACTCATTCCCATTCTAGTTTACTATCAAATCTATTTTCATTCATATTCCTGCACCATAAACAAAATGTCACTTATTAGTTTCCTCACGATAAGAATTCTAGGAAAATAATTAGACATGCTAGAGAATGAGATGTGTTCTGCTATCTTTTTTTGATAATTTAGGTATTTAACTTTTCGAACTGACTAATTCTGAAGGTGATCAGCCTGACCCCATAAAAGTTTCCCATCGGTAAATTAGGAAGTGCTAATAGACACCCATTGAGACGGACAATATTCTTATACTCATTTCTCACCAGAGGAAATATCCCCTACGATACACCATAGCTGAGATTCAAACTTTACATCCCTTAATTATTCATTAAAAGACTTAACTATTGTACCATTACCAGGGATTATCTGTTGGAGGGCCTACTAGCTCCTATCTTGAGTTAGTAGTGCATTTGTTTTCGTTTTCATTTCTTCTGATAATCTCGGCTAGCTTTTATTTTATCTTTTCCTTCTTTTAACATATCGTTTTCATCATACACCTGCATTGTCTGAAAGCCAAAGACATGTACAAAGAAAATATTTTATCTTCATGTTCCAAAAATTAGAGGTGGGCTGAGTTTTGGGTATGGAAGAAGTAGACTTTAGTGGGCTACATAAAAAAATTAGAAAATAAAATAAAATAAAAAATCGGGCTAGGCTAGAGCCCAAGATAGCCCTGTTGAAGATCAATCTCTGATCTCTAGTAAAGATATGTATAGAGAAAATATTCTATCAAATTGTCTTATTGCTATATTTAGAAGAGGATTGAGTTGTACTATCTATCTTCCTCTAGGAACCTCATAAATTTTTTTTGCCCACAACTTTTGTGTTGTAATTATCGTTTTAGGAAGAAGCCAACTTGATAAATTAGTGCTTTTAAGCTCCACTAAGCTTGGTAGTTACCTCAAAAGTGAAGATGTAGGCTTCTACAAAGTGGTAATAGATTAAAGAGTTTTGGTACATAACAATATATGAAAGAATGTATTGGAAGTTTAAGGATAATCTTCATTAAATCACATAACATAGATAAATATAATTCTTATTAGTTACATTTGGCAATGAAAAATCAATAATGGCATAACTAATATGATGCGCATCAATACATTGGTCTAAGAAGTTCTACATCTACAAATTAATAAAAAAATTTTGTTGCATATCTTTGTGATACAAGTGAAGCATTTCTCATCATTAATCTATTTTTCTAAATATCTTGACTATCTAACACACTTGATTTTGTTGTTTGCTCAATTGAGCTGAGTTTCTTAGTATATATATTATTAGGCCCTTTTACAAATAAATAGTGTAGTTGATCTAATGGTAAGTTTTGTTTTTCTTTTAACACACCTCTCGAGTTTAAATCTTTGGAGGACTAAATTCATGCATCTTTGCAGGTTTGGATAGATCATTATTATACAATATATTTAATAATTATCTTCGTCACTTAGTATATAGCTCTCCAAATCTAAAATCTTAGATCCGGTCTTAGGAAAAGATCATTGTATATAGTTTTACCTTACTTTACAAGAGACTGTTTTTGAAATTTGAACCCGTGATCTCCAAGATACAAGGCAATAACTGTACCATTGCGTCAATGCACCTCTTGCAGTTTTCAACTATTAGCTAAAATTATTTAAATCCGTGTGAGATTTTCATTGGTTAAAAGTCTGTCTTTCTTATTATTGACCCATCATAGTTTAGACCAATAAGACATTGAAGAATCCTTCATGCGGTTTTCACTTATAATATAGTCCCCCAATGTTAAAGGTCATCCAGATTTTAATGATGAAATTAGTTTTTTATTGCATAGACACTGTCTAACATGTTACGTTTAAAACTTATTGTCCTTGGTGAAGCCATGTAGCTATGAAGTGGCAAAAATACGTCGCAGAAGATTGTACATTTTCAAAACAGAAACTGATGCAGTATCTTACAAATCTGATCTGATGGCCAAGTGTTTAAAAAAGTAAGGCAGTACATATTTATGATTACTTATTCTTCGGAATTATTAAGTAGAACAAACAATTCTTCATAACCGAATAAGTTTGATGAAATAGAGGGGTCGAAATTAAAATGGAGGTCTCACGGGATTTCTGTATGAAGGTCACTCACTCGTGTGCAGTGGCTGCATAATCCGGTTGATTTAATTGTGACCGTTCTCCTGTGTGCCATTGAAATCAGATTAAAGTGGAGCCATGTTATCTTAACAGACATGCGTTTCACGTGAAGACAGACTCCTTTATATTAATTTTGTCCAGAAACAAAATCTTGCACAGGTGCTCACTTTTTAATTATTCATACAACAGAAAATTAAAATAGGTGCCTACTATTTATTTTCAAAACCTCTTTTTTTTGAAGACACTCTTTTTTTTTCAAAAAAATGTTAAAATAATATCTTACTAATAAGTTTTTATTCAAAACCTCTATTTTAGAATTATACTATGTACCTTAGAATGATATTATTTTATACAAAGAGCTCTAAAATAATATTGTTAAAAAGAGAGGATATTTTATAAAGTAATAATTAATAAGATGTTGTAATAAATTTTAAAGAGAAACCTTGGGAAAAAACCTTTTGGTCCGAAACTTATCTCGGGCCTCTGTGTCTACTCACGGTTGCACCCAACTGTAAGGATTTTCAGTCGGTGAGCATGCGATTTTCGCGTCCTATTGGAGTCTCTATCGGTTGGGTCACTCGCTATCATACCAATATTTCCCCGAGCTGAGTTTCTTCAGTTCTCTTCCTAATGGGCCTGGGGTTGCTCTGGCTTGTCCAAAGTGAGGATCTAAGCCCGATCGTCTAGTTGTCGTGGTGTGGGTCAGGGTCTCTTGGTGGTCTCTTTGTGTCTCTTGGTGGTCTCTTTGGGGTTGTCTGTTCTTACGCTGATGGCGTCAGTTGTTCAGCGATAACGACCACTGCCTAGAGTTGGTGTTGGCTGCTCGACGCCTTCTTGGTTGTATTTATAGCACTCTTAGGTGCTATGAGTGTCCATCCAGTGATAAATGTAGAACAGACAAGCTCCATGGTGTGGCTCTTCCTCCTGGGTCCACACAACCTCTATGTGATGGACTGTTTGCCATCGGTGTTCAGTCGAGTGTTGAGGGTTGCCCTCTCTGGGTCCCCTGGGATGAGGAGGAAGTGACACTCAGCGCTCAGCAGCGGCATTCGACTCGGGTGGAACCACCTCCTTCCTTCGAGTGGTCTGCGCTTCCTCCATGTTGATGTACCTAGTGGCTCGATTCATTAAGTGGCTGAAATCTCTGGGAGGATTTCGTATCAGAAATTGGAAGAAGTCTCCCTTAGCGACTCTTTGGGAAAGGCGTTTAGAAAAATCTCAGGGGTGGTCCAAGGGACATCCATGGTCACCTAATTGAAGTGCTTGATATAGGCCATCAGGGCCTCCTTGGTCCCTACTTGAGGGTGAACATAGTCACCATGGTTTTGTGGTATCAACGGCTGCTTGCAAAATGACTGCAGGAAATCCTTCCGAAACTCTTTGAAACTAGCGATAGACTCGACCGGGAGTCGGTTGAACCATCGTTGGACTGAGGCGGAGAGCGTGGTAAGGAATACTCGACACTTCACGCCATTCGTATACTATGTAGTGTCATTCGTATACTATGTAGTGTCATTCGTATACTATGTAGCAGGGCGGCATTCTCGACCTTTAGCAGGTGGTCCTCCGGGTCGATGGTGCCTTCGTATTCTTAGAGCCCCAACGGTCAGTAGTGTCAGGGCAACTTATCTTTAGGTATCTTAGTGGAGAAGGGCATGTTCACCCGCTGGGGGAGCTGCTGGTTATCAGGGCTTTTCCCTTTCAGGGCTCTCGAATAGGCGCTTCCCCCATGGAGGAGTCGATGGACTCGCTGGCTTGGCCACCCTCTAGCGGAGTAGGGAACAACGCCTGATGACAAGGTTGTTGAAGATCGAGTGGACCGACTAGAGGGAGTGAATAGCTCGTTACCCCGAATCATTCGTCTTCCTACAAAATGTTAGCATGCAAGTAGAAATACAAACACTAAAACCAAACTAAGAAGAAAACCCTCTACATGTTCATGTAATGTGGTTCAGAAATAGATTACTCCTACTCTACGGCTGTTCATAAGGTGAACGATCTCCGCGATCCTTCGGTGGATCAAGCCCCGGCAAACTTCGACTATCTCAAGGTCCTCGTCAGTGGAGAAACTTCTCTCAACCTCGACCAAGACCGCTTGAGAATATTGGGCTAGGAGACTACTAATTAAGGTTAATCACCATCAATTTCGTCAACCTTAACCAAGCTTCTAAGGCTTGGTTATATAGGTCATAGGCTGGAAAACCCAACTGGTTTTCTGCCTACCAGTTAACTGGTAAGTATACCAGTCGACTACCCTTCGTGGAATTCGACTGTCACACCCCAATGACTCGATACCAGTCGACTACCCCAAGGCCAATTACTCCACATTGGTTGAGCGAACAGAAGCATTCTGTTCGCTCCCTAGTAGATTGGCCAGTCGATTGGTACATACACCAGTCAACTGATACCCGAGTAGAATCACTCTTGCACTCGTCCTCATCACTCACTTGACTCTTCTTTACAACCTTGACGTCTTGCTTTCAAGCCTCCTTTCTTTGGCTCTCGTCTCTCGGATGCATTCAAGCCCGCAGCTTGTTCCAATGTCATCCTTCGTATATACCTCGAAGTGTGCTTCCTCGGCTTGTCATTTCTGCCTTGTCCACAGTCCCTCGAATGCTCCATCCTTCAGATCGGATCTGAAGCCATTAAGCTGAGTCATTATCCTTGCCAAGAGTCGTGCTCCTGGACTTCACTTGTCAAGCACACACTAAGACTTACGTTGCCAAGGCTACACACTTAGACTTACGCTGCCAAGACTCCACTTGGGATTTCACTATTGCTAAGATCACATTTAGACTTTACTATGTTATACTTGCATCCTGTACACTCACAAGCGCATATCAAATACAACAATAACCTAACTTAAACCTTTGCCCAAACATTAAAACCTAGGGTCACAATAATTGCTCTAACAATCTTCCCATTTTTGATATTTGACAACCTGTTTAAGTTAGAAAAATATAATAATATAATAAATATGCAAATAGATATTCAATCTACTGATGCATATACAATGAGACTTAACCCTAAGCTCCCCCTTCACCTAAACTTCCTCTTGAGCTAGGATTTTCATGCAAAGACATTTAGGTTTCCCACTTAAACCTAAATTCTCTTCCTTTGCCTAACCATAAAAAAGAGCTTCAATAATATCTCAATTTTAGACTCTTACACCTTAAATGACCACAATCATCATGTATTAATTTCCTCATAAGATTAGATATATGTATCTCTCCCTTTTTGGTTACTCCAAATGTTGAAAAATAATTTTCAAACTATATCGCCGACTGCCATAAGCTATAATCGACTAATCTTATCAAATCAAGCTCACAGAAACATTATGTGCTTGATAAATAGTGTTGCCAGTCAACTGGTACCTGCATCAATCGACTAGCACACTAAAAACAGCCCAAACTGCATTTGAACCCAATTTTAGAAATGTATTAAAAATTCTACAAATCTCCAAAAGTCCTCAAATTTTATGGAGAGGATTGTTTTACCCATGTTTATTTGAGAGAAATACATTTAAAATGTATCTATCACGGATCCCAAGATTAATCCAAAATTCAAAACTATCTAAACCATAATACATCCCTAACATTGGTTTATATTACATCTATACATGCATCTAAAACTAATTTCATGCAATAGGACCCCTATGTCATATTTTCATGTATGAAACACATTCTATATGTGTTAATATTCTAGGTTTGAGACTTAAGCCCATCTCCAAACCAATTTAGTACATTTCATGACTTATCTAGAATCTCAAGTAAGGTCCACTTGAGATCCTTTGACAATGGGTCTTAACTT
>JBAMIE010205914.1:0-10673 GCA_037177295.1 Kaempferia parviflora
CTCGCCCGACCAACCTAAATCTAGCCTTCTAGCCATCTTCCATCAGCATTGCGCCCCTCAGATGTCTTCCCATCCTTCGTGTCTTGCCTTCTAGATGCCTCCATAGGCCTCGGTTATTGTTGTCAGGTCTTCCAATGTCAAGTCCCACTTTGACTTACGCCGCCAAGGCTCCTCCTTGGACTTATGCTGTCAAGCCTCTTTCTGGACTTCGCCTGCTATATCTATCTCCTGCACACTCACAATGCATATTAGATACAATGATAAATCTAACTTAAACATTTGCCCAAACATCAAAACCTAGGTACCTAGATTGCTCCAACACCTACGGTCCCCTCCTGGTCTAGATCAGGAGGGTCATTGGATCAGATCAGGGATCCATGTATTATTCCCTTCTGATCCAATCCAACACCCCTCCTAATTACGGACTAGAAGGAATTCAGGGATTACGGACCAGAGGATCTACACTCCATTATGGAGAAACAATTTCATTTTTTTTTTTTTTGCCCATGTCGTTTCTATATTTTGTCTATGTCATTTCTATGCATAAATTCAAAATGAGCATTCAAAATTGTGAACCAGGAAAGGACTAGGAATTACGGACCAAAGGACCTGCGCTCATTCCGAACAGAGCAGATCCTCTTGTCCGCAATCTATAGTCCTTTCCTGGTCCACATCAAGAGGACCGATAGATCAGATCAGGGATTCATGTATTAATCCCTCCTGATCTAATTCAACGACCCTCTTAATTATGAATCAAGAAAGAATTAAAAATTACAAACCAGAGGACTGCGCTCATTCATTCGAACCGCAAACAAATTTGTATTCAAATATAAAATTCTTATCAATATAATAAACAAATAATAAAAACAATCTTCAAATAAACAAATAAATCTACAATTATCAAACCTACTGACTTAATAAATTTTAAAATATAAAAATTTCAAACAATTAAATTTAAATTAAGAGTTTTATAGCATGTACAAATTCATAAAAAAAAATCAAACCAACCTTTAACCATTTCAACTGTTTGATTCCTTTTGAACTCAGTTTGATTTGACTCAATTAAACATCACTTACTTTATCAAACAAGCATAAACAACAGTTTATCGAACAAACGACTTCTTTACAACCCCAGTTTTAGATCAACAGAAACTACATGATATGTTGTCTAAATCGGTTTAATCAGCACAAGCACAAAATCTAGAGGGGAAAAGACAATAAATAACGACTCCAAGAGAAAATATCAACCTCGCTAACGTAAAAGTAAATCATTTTAAGCAATCCATAATTTCATTAACATACATCTATGTATTAAAGTTTCACTAAAGCCTTTTGAAATTTTGATACATGCCTACTCAATTGAATCGAATTCCTGTTCTCGAATGGTTGACACAAGGAACCCTAAACTGATTTCAATCCGGATCGAGTTGCTTCATAAATACTACTGTATATTACACAATGTTACTAGGGAGAAAAATAGTTCGTGGTAACGCATTTTAAACAATTAGCCATCGTAGTCGCCTTGGGCAAACTTGCTCTCGGCATAAAAGACTGCCACAACTTCGTTCCCTCCAAACTTTCTTCCATTTAGTCCTAGCCTGGCTTTGGTAGAACCGTCAATATCGTCGAACTCCAGAAATACCTGAGAAAAGAGAGAACTTGAGTTCCTAGGGGAAAAAAAATAACAGTTACTTTGCAGATTGGATAGTTAGTTTCAACCAGACTGAAGAATAATATTCCTGGGATTCGAAAATTAATGTGCTTAGAAAATTAGTGATTGTATAAAAGGAATATAAATAAAAGCATTAGAAGATATCCAACCAGTTATATACAACAAGAAGCAATAGGATATCCAACTATATGATTGCAACATCTAAATCAGAAAAATTTTATATGAATCCTCAAGCATTCCCATCAAACCTTTGAAGAAACACATATGAACGATCCACCAGAGATGGTAAATTTAAATTGTGGAATATGATGAGAATAAATTCAATGATGTTCTGGTTGTGCTGAAAGGATTGCCAATGTTCTGGATCTAGAAATAACCTAACTTCATTAGGCAAGTTACTAGATAAGACTTAATTGGAGATCCTTTTGAAAGATGAGTAGATGGAACAACAATAAATTTTGGGTATCCATATAATTTTGCTAATAATTTATTGAGAACACAAGAAGAAAACAAATAGTACATGTGAAAGTAGTATGAACTCAATGCCCAATGTTGACACCACAACCATGCTATTCACTGACCTTTCCAACACCAGGGGCTGGCTCTCCGTTCGGTCCAGGACGTGGAATTACAATACTGACCAACTTACCTGAAGGAAAATAACAGTTATTGAAATTCACCTAGGAAAAGGGGGGAAAATCATAGTAAAGCCAGCCTTTCAATTTTAACAAAGAAAAGCATTAGGTTCTCATGTGAAATAGCAAGAAAAGTTGCACGAATCTCCTAACTAGGTTTTTGTGTGGAGAATTTCAAATGCAGTATCAATCAAATGTTTAATGTCACATAATAATGCTGTGCCAAGTTATTACACCAACATTTAATATGAATTGAACGGTGTTCTCAATATGTATTAAAGATTTTAATGACTTTGCCTAATCTGCAATCTCCCATCTTCTTTCATCATGGCACTCCCATAGAACTCCAAGCAGTCAATTACTCTGGCACTTGGCATAGCTAAAGATCCTTCTCCAGCTACTTGACAGTTGGAGGTGTTAAGTGTTGCCCACCAACACTGCACCACTATTCTCCTCTAGGCCTCTAAATAGGAAATGATACTCTGAATCATATAACTATAATGGAATATACGATCAACCAACATTTATTGAATTTGAAAAAGAGTCAAAAGAAATGGTTTGATCCTCTTATTTCTTAAACCGGGAGATCCATGAATTGGGATCCTGATGTATATAGATACAAATGGATTGTGATATTATTAATAGATTTGGTCGGATATGTAGAAAGCTTTCTGACTATCACAGTGGATCCTCAAAAAAAACAGAGTTTGTATCGAATGAAGTAGGATGTAAGAGGTGGGTGAACACTGTGATCACTTGCTGGCCAAGCACAAATTGATGGAGTCACGGTCTGTTGTAATATTGGTTCTTGTTTTCCTCTTTTTCACAAAAAGTTTAATGCTTTTTCCAATGCATTTTGCTATGGGCCTCATGTCTTATCTTAGGTTCCTCTTTGTAACATTAGTACCAGAGGACAGGTTAAGCCATCTTCTTCCTCTTAGAAATGTAGATAGCTGCATCACGATGATTGGGGAAGTTGTCTTTTTCCTTCGTATCTTTGGATAGATAAAACACTAATCACACCCCATCTTTCCCTGCATAGGATGTCACTCATCCTCCACTGTTAGAAACCCGCATTGAAAGAGATTGTAAACCTTGTTTTGTAAAAGAAATATTTTCAAGTTATGTTAGTCCCAATTATTTGAGATCGGCTACATGGTAATAATACATGTACAAGTTTGCTTCTGAAAAAGTGGACATAAGTAATTTATTATATCCAGCTCCTCTATTTAAGCATACAAGCAATGCACAAGCAATATTATTTCTTTCCTTCTGATGTCTAAGAATACAAAGATGAATATCAAGTAGAAATAATATAATTCTTTGCTATTCTCGTCACTTTGCCTAATCCATTTTCCACACCTTCCGTGTTATACAAAATCCATATATAAATGTTCTCATATTTGTAGTATGAGTGATTTATTTCCTCTTATTGCCATCATCCTTCCTTAATTATTTTACAAATTTTTACTATAGGTAGGAGCCATGAAGAGAAGAAATTTATTAAACTTTTTCTTAAGAACTAACATGTATTTATACAAAGTTAATGATTTTATAAAAATAAGTGACCGTTGTTTTTCTTTTATTTGACTTTTGATTTTACCATTGAGTATCAACTATCAACACTTGCAAAGAGAAAAGTGTACAAGCAAATAAAAGGCAAAAAATGCATCACTAAAGAGGTTAATTCTCACCATATTTTCCACCTTCTCCCCTCATATCTTCCAATATGTCTTCATATTCCTCATCATCTCTCAGTTCATCTGGAGTAACCACCTGAGTTAAGCATACCACCTTGGTAGGAAGCGATCCAGCCTGGTACACAAGTTTCTGCATCGGATTGACTTATTAGGAGAAGAGAAATACGATACCTGAATGCCATAGTTCGGATTGCCTAAATATTTTCTAAGTGAGAACTCAGAAACTAGACACACATTGTCAAAATATCCTCAGGTAGTTCAAACACACGTTGATTTAATTGTTGGTGCATTGTTGAAATATCCAAATAGGAGTGGCATGCAGTCTAAATGTTCAGAACCAAACAGTTGACCAAGACAGGAATGGAACTTGAAGAAGCTAATTATAATACAAAAATTAACAGACGACTAAAAATAGCACGTTTATTATATAAGTGATCTAAAACAGGAACAAAATGGGATAATATCTTGACTGGGTAATGCCCTTCTTTTTTGAATTGACAAACAATTAGCTAATAATTTTGTTCTGCAGATCATAAACAAGTCATACACATTCTTGGAACCAACAAAACAAGAGAAATCAATATTGGGAAAAATTAAACAACACTACCCGTTTATTAAGAGGATGACTTGACTTGCCAAAATGAACTGATTAACCCACTAAACGAACCACATCAACCAGATTTCGTTTCAAACTATTGACAGGCAATGGAAAAGAAAGTATAAAATGATACACACACACGAAGTAAAAAACCTATGGTATATAAAGATAAAAATATCCAGCTTAAACCTCAGAAAATGATACCATCATCCAACAAAAATCTATATGGACCACTGATGCATATATATGTATACCTGCAAATAGAGCGCATAATTATGAAAATGAAAAAGAGAAGCCATGAAATATTGTATATAAGATCTTGAGAGAGAACCCATTGACTGCAATTTTTTAAGTGTTATAAAAGGTTAATTTTAAGAATACAACCCCAAATTTGTTATCATAAATGAGTCGACCCATTTTCCCTACGCATGATTATGTGAAATAGGAGAACCCAGATATGTGGTTGTTTCATATAAAACAAAATTAAATTTTTCAAACAGTCAAATGTATAGAAAATGACTCCTTGGATACAAATGATATAAAAGCACAAAGATGCAGCTTCCAGTCCATCCATAGCAGATAATTAAACATCCTCATCTAATCAGAATTTGATTGGGTGTTCATCCCAAACAATCCATATGATAGGTTGAATAAAAAAAGGCAAATAAATTATAAAGGCCAAAAAGTATCTGAATCAATTTTGTTTTTATCCACATAATAACTTGAAAACAGAACACAAAAAATTATAGAGAACAAAATTTATCTGAATCAACTTTGTTTTAGCAGAAACCAGAAATGTTATTAACATATCCTAACATTAAAAACTTTGGTTATCAAATAAAGACAGCATGAAGAAGACTTCATTCAATTAAGGAATACTTGGAGAAACTACCAACAAAGGAAACCGATTAAAATTCACTCTGGATTTCTAGTGTAGTAGAAGACTATGGAAATCAAACTAATATGTAATGCCAACTCAGGAAGATTAATGTCAATTTGTCAGAAAAATCATTTGGATCTATGACCAGTTTAAAACTCCACATTTCTATCATTTTGCATTATACCTGCAGTGCAACCTGTTGTTGGGCTTGTAATAGTATGTTTTCATGTTCTGGCCTTGGCTGTGTAGTACCCTGGTTTGCACGCCTTACTGTAAGAGTTTTATCACCCATCTTGATACCATTAAGAGCTGCACAAGCAATATCAGTGACAGAGAGGTCTTGGTAGACACAAAATGCATATCCTTTTGAATTGCCAGTTTCCCTATCCTTGACAAGATCAAAACCTCGAAGAGGCCCAAAGGATTCAAGTAACTCTCTAACTTGCACTTCAGTGAAATAGTACGGAAGGCCACCAACAAAAACCCGATCAGGTCCTTCGAGGCCAGCAGCAGAACCAGGTGACAGTCCTACTGCCGCGAGGTTAAGATTGGGATTAGGTTGGCTGGGACCAAGTGCAGCTGCAAGGGAAGGGTTATAATCACTCGGCCTTCTAACCTTCACTGGAGCACCCTGAAAGACATAAATCTCATTGGTCTACAGGAGTTGCAGGCAAATATCTTAATCTTGAAATTTTCAAACCTCAAAAATAATGCCATCCAATGCCATTGCATTGCTTGCTTCTTCAACTGTTCTCATTTCTACAAATGCAAATTTCTTCTCATGGTTTATGTAAACATTAACAACGGCATCACCTAGAACCAAAGAAAAAACACAAATAACTTAATACAATCTTCTTAAAGAAAAGTCATTTGAGGTACCACAGATTGTAACAAACACTAACCTGGACCAGCTGTATTCCCTCCAATAGCAAACATCACCTGACTAAAAAACGTTGCAACTGTCTGCAAAAACCAATCCAAATAAGCATCAGCATTAACCATACTATGCCTCACATCAACTTCGAATTATTTAACATGAATAAAAATTGATGCAAAGGGGAAAATAATTATCAAGCATAGCTTTGGAAAACATAATTATCAATTGCTTCAAGTATGAGAGTTTTAATAGATGTGGAATATGTTCTAAACTTATCCATGAGCTGCAATATCAAAATAACTAATGTTTGGTAAAGGAATTGAATTAAGAAGTTGGGCAATAGAATAGAGGGTGATAGCATTCACTATAGAAACTCAATAAACAAGGGCAGTTTAGCAATTGCAAGAAACAGGATACCGTCCTAATATTTTAAAGATAAGGACCTGCATGCATGCTGTGATTTTCAGTCCCCATCCTTCAAAAGCGATTAAATTTCAAAACACATTTGATTAATGTTAAATCATTAGAAGATAAATCATGAGTGATCCGATGCACATCACACATATCAAACACTAGCAATATAACATGTACAACAATAAATTAGAATATAAAACCTTTTGTTAGCAGCAATTTCTCTCAATCAGTTGGAGCATAGAATATAACATGGAGGTCACACACTTCTCTATTGTGTATAACATGGAGGTCATGCAACTTGTTAGAAGTAGCATTACTTACAATGTGAAAAAATATAAACAAACACAAATATTCAAATGCATTGATTGGTCCATGATATCTCCCATTAAAGCATTACAAGACACTTATGTTCTAAATAATGACCAATAAGCACAAGTATTCTTCGAAAAATTGAAATCCAAAAATCATGGAAAAATAAATAAATTATTGAACAGAGGTGCATCAAATTTAGCTTATTAATATCAATTTCAATATACAACAAAATACACGTGAGAGAATTTCAAGTTATCGAGATGGTTGTAGCATATATAAAGCAGAATACATTAGATACTACTACAGATTCTCTCACTCCAAGGTCATTTATATGATATAGAAATAGTTAATGGAAACGTTTAACTTCTGCATCTTGGAATTCAGGTGCACCAGACTAAGTTTGAAAAGCTAATTTGCCATCAAAATAAACCATAAAATGAAAATTATATGGCCAGATACTTCTCATTAAGTGTTTAGCGTTTATCATCATTTTTTACCATGGTTGTAGATGTCACAAATAAATAACTATTTAAATTAGATTTTCTAGACCAAATATATAGTGAATCATTGCCCTATTTCTGATCAGTATCCATTTTCTTGTCACTTTATGCGAGATTTGGAAACTTTTTTAAGTAAAAAATTTACTAAAGAAATAATAATAAAGTTAAAGAAACGACATAAGGTTCCACAAATAAAAACAAAAAAAGGACATTTCCATGAAAATGTATGAAATGAAGAGAAAGACAATAACCTGCTCATTAGCAGTCGGTGAAAGGCCACCAACATATACACGACGAGCATGTCGCGTAGCCTAAAGAAAAAAAAACATTCACAACAGATTAGATGTCAAAATCAAGTGATGATACAAAATAGTTGATAGTCATACCTGTTGAGTCATGGCTTGCATTGGCATTATAGGGATAGTAGGAATCTAGTAAGCATACATTATCAAATTATTCACAAATTGAAGACTAAAAGAAAAATCTAAATGATAAAACATTCAAATCAAGCAAGAGCATAGATAAGCACCTGTCCAGCTGCCAAAGCAAACATGTTAGGGAACATCCCAGGAATGGCAGGAGTGGCTCCAGTTAGCTGACCTGTATAGAGAAACTGAGTTGCTACATGTAATAATGTGGGTACTAAAAATAAGTACAAGAGAATATATATGCAGCATCATTCTTTTATGTCCTCGCACGTACAAGATTTCATCTGTAACAGAATCATCACAAAGAAAAAGCAAATAAATTTATCATTTTCAGATATTGGAGATAATAACTAGCAAAAATAGATAATTGCCAGCTGAAGATGAACAAGATCCATCAAACCAGTGCATTGTTTCCTCCTTGAACACAAAAGCTACAGAATCTGCTCACACCTCAGCAGCTTAGAGGGACTAGTGGACCAACATTGCCTTCTAGACAACTTACATATACAAGAGAAAACAAAACAAACAGACAAGAGACAACCAAAAGTGTTCTCAGTTTGAGAATGAAGTCAAAAAAGAAAATGCAAAAAACAAAACAAACAAAAAATATGCAGGGTATATGGATTTTAGTTCCAAGAAACACTCGATACCAATTTATTCTAGTATAAGGTAGCTTATCAGAATGATACCATCCTGTTCTTTATACTTCTTGACTAATTTATGAATTAAGCAACGTTGCATGAATATAGACCATAAATGTTAACACAGTAAATATACCTGCAGTAGGCGCACCAGGTATAAGAGCAGCAGCTGGTGGGGCCATGTCAAAACCACTAACACGTTTGCTGTTATTGGAGAGATCGATCAATAAATATTAAGTAGAAAACAAAGAATTACTTGAAGGAATTAAGTAATAGAAGACCAAAAATCAAGATAAATCATGGAGCTAACAACTGAAATGCACATGTCACAGACAAAGAAAACCATTCCGCCAACATTGAGATAAACAACCAACATAAACCACAAAAAAATCTATAATGCAAGTGAACTTCACAACTCAAATAACTAGCATCAAACATTCAAATCCAAAGTCAACAGAAAAGAGTAAACAGAAGAGACATCTACACTGCGCCTAGGATTCCAATTGATAAAGGATCCATTTTACAACTACAATGCAATCAGGGTAACAGTAAATTAAATGATGCTCAACAAAACAAAACAAAAAAAGATGTTAACTGAATTCTATGTCATTCTGTAATTAATTGTTTCAAATAAACTTGTGATTGTGACAGGATGATGAGTTAATCAACTAATTCTTATCTAGAGACACAAGGAGGGCTAGTTAATTCTATGTGATGCATGCTGCAATGGTTGGAAACCTTTTATTAGAAGATTGCATATGTACATCGATATCTGAGGCATATCATACCACCAATTCAGACATGTTCAACAACCCGCTAGACAAATAAAAGTACAACTGTGATGCAATACTTACCTCTTGGATCTTGAACGAGAACGAGATTTTGATCTCCTACTAGAATGACCCTTGGACCGAGATCGCGACTGATGACTACGGCGTCCCTCTCTGTCTCTATCATAATCTTTGTGCCTGGAAGGATCATAAAGATATAAAATGAACAATTCCAATACTTAAATCTCTTTAAGTTGCACAAGAAACAACCAAAGAATACTTTGTTCAAAAAACAAAAAATCTCTGTAACTAAGTCCTCTGGTATGAAGGTTAACTCTGGTCACAAACAAGTTTCAAAGAGGCAGGCCTGTCAATATGATGCTCCCGCCAATGCATGGTTTGGCTCTGATCAAATAATGCAGATTTAACATTGTCTAGAAAAAAGGTCATTCTGTAACAAGACCTTAAATTTATCTGAACTTGATATAAAGAAAACTCAACTTAATCCAACTGTGGCTGGGCATCTTCATCAAGTAGAGTAGGGTCAATCTCTGACAAAAAAAACTGAACTGGAACTTTTGGGTAGACTAGCATTCAAGTGAATCCTAAAACCTGATCTACGAAAATCCTTCAAGCAGTAGTATATTTAACCAAATATACTCCTTGGAAGTGCTAACAAAGTAACAATTTGCATGAAGGTATACAAAATAAATCTAAGGGAACAAACCATGTTACCTATCTGAGTCTTGGCTATGGAAACGATCATGACCATCAGATCTATCTCGGCCATGCTCCCTTCTCTCACTTCTATCCTTGTGTTGTTTGTGATGACGATCCCGATCCCTGACTCGGTCACGATCCCTATCTCTTTCCCTATCCTTGTCTTTGCTCTTTGAAGACCCTCTCACTTGTTCACGAAATTCGTACTGCAGCAAGAAATTTTGTAAAATAAGTAATACATAGTATTGGGAGGAGCATTGGAACATACATGCATTACCTTAATGATTTTAAATATATAAATTAGCAATAAGGCAAACCATCTACGGCCAGGCAAAATAGGAAAACATATGGTATGAAAATAAAATTAAAGAAAATCAAAACCATACATACATGATAAAGACAGACATGCCAAGAATATATATAAATCTAGACTTGGCCTATATCAAACTACTAACCATGAGATACATAATATGGCAAGCAAAACAACACCATGATAAAATTAATAAAAGTTTCAATCTTTCAAGTT
>JBAMIE010205940.1:0-10673 GCA_037177295.1 Kaempferia parviflora
CCGGCCGGAACGTCGAAATCGAATGAAAGTCGCAGCTTTTTCTTACGGCCGGGTGCTTGTGGTTGCAGGAGCACATCCCGATTGAGGAGGTGTTCGATCGGCTCATATGCACGAGGGAGGGGCTCACCTCCGTCGAAGCCCAGAGCCGGCTCAAAATCTTCGACCTCAACAAGCTCGAGGAGAAAAAGGTAGTTAATTCCTTTCGCCTTCCGCCGCCGGCGGCGGCCGCCTTTCTTTCCATTCGTAGCTCTAGCTAGCAGCTGGAATTGATTTATGGGCTGCAGGAGAGCAAGATCCTCAAGTTCTTGGGCTTCATGTGGAACCCACTTTCGTGGGTGATGGAGATGGCCGCCATCATGGCCATCGCCCTGGCCAACGGCAACGGCCAGCCGCCGGACTGGCAGGACTTCATCGGAATCGTCATGCTTCTCCTCATCAACTCCACCATCAGCTTCATCGAGGAGAACAACGCCGGCAACGCCGCCGCCGCCCTCATGAGTCAACTCGCCCCCAAAGCCAAGGCAAGCCTCAATTAGTCTCGTCTCTTTTCCCCCAAATCAATCGACTTTCCGATGATCTTCGTTCCCGCGCATCTTTTATTAGGTGCTGAGGGACGGCCGGTGGCAGGAGGTGGAGGCCGAGATTCTCGTGCCCGGCGACGTCATCAGCATCAAGCTCGGCGACATCGTCCCCGCCGACGCCCGGCTCCTCGAGGGAGATCCCCTCCGGGTCGACCAATCCGCATTGACAGGGGAGTCGATGCCGGTGAACAAGCACCCGGGCGATGCGGTCTACTCCGGCTCCACGTGCAAGCAGGGGGAGATCGAGGCCGTCGTCATCTCCACCGGCGTCCGCACCTTCTTCGGCAAGGCGGCGCACCTCGTCGACATCACCAACGAGGTGGGACACTTTCAGAAGGTGCTCACCGCCATCGGCAACTTCTGCATTTGCTCCATCGCCGCCGGCATTGTCGTCGAAGTCATCGTCATGTATCCGATCCAGCGCCGCCGGTACAGGGACGGCATCAACAACCTGCTGGTGCTCCTGATCGGGGGCATCCCGATCGCCATGCCCACGGTGCTGTCGGTGACCATGGCCATCGGCTCTCACCGGCTGTCCCAGCAGGGCGCCATCACCAAGCGGATGACCGCCATCGAGGAGATGGCGGGAATGGACGTCTTGTGCAGCGACAAGACCGGGACGCTCACCCTGAACAGTCTGACCGTCGACAAGAACCTGATTAAGTTGTTCGTGGAGGACGTAAGCAAGGAAAAGGTTGTCCTTCTTGCAGCAAGAGCCTCGCGTATTGAGAACCAGGACGCCATCGACGCCGCCATGGTCAAGATGCTCTCTGATCCAAAGGAGGTATGCTTCTGCTACCGTGAATAATTATCCTATCTTAGACCGGAAGATTGGCGTTGGGTCACACAGTATTGAGATGGCTTAGTTGTTGACTCTGAATATACTCTTTGGGCTCGATGCTCCTAGCCTCACGGCCCTGCACACACAAACAAGTAAGTCCAACGAAAACATTAGAGACCGGGTTAGGAAAGAAATTATCGACTTTAGTATTCTGACGCTCACGTCAATAAGGTGCTTGGACGAAGGAGAGTGGAACTGTAGATGAATAGTAATTTAAATGTGTGTGCCTACCCGCGTCTAAAACCAAGAGCCCCTATTTATAATGAGAGTTTCATTTCTTGACATACATATCGATGCGTCACATGCCAAGGATAAGCTGTTTTTGACATTTTAACATCTTTCTCTATCTGAGCATGTTATCGCTGTACTTTGTCAGACTTTAGGAGTTTTGGTCATACAGTAAGTACCCCGCACATCCTCTGGCGTCTAATCTTGTAACATCCGACATGCTAGATGACAACGAGGTAGGTAGAATGATAGGATCGAGTGGTTCAAACTGTCTTTATCGTCAGTATGCTTGGCTGACCTTTCCGATAGTCAGATCTTTCATGCTAGGCTATTGATTAATGAGCTCGTTAGTATGCCTAGGGGTGTTTATTCGATTTGGATTAGGTTATTTGGCTTATTCGGTTCGGGTTATTAAGTTTTTTAAAGTTTTTAAATTCAACCAAGAACCAAACTGAATTACCTAGAAACTAAACCGAATTACCCAAAATTAATTCAGATTATTCGGTTCGAGTATTATATAACCCAATTAAGAATAAAATGTAAATATATAAAGTAAAAATCTATATAACCAATTCAATAAGTACAAAATAAACAAAAATAACTTTAAATAAAAAAAACTAGATTTTTAGTTAATGTTCATCTTATATAACCCAATTCGAGTATTTTTAGTTTAGAAGTCATGGAAATTAAACAATCCGCATTTTTAAAAAAATATAAAATATATATTAATATTATAATATATGTTATTCGGATTTCGGACGAATTATTCAGATGGGGTATCATATTCAAAACCAAACCATTAACCCAAATAGTAGTTCAGGTAAGTTCATTCACCCAACCTAATTTTTATCAATTCGATCCAAATAAACTAAATATTATTTGGATCGGGCGGGCTAATGGTTTAATCCGAATAATAAACACCCCTAAGTATGCCTAGCCAACCGGTGAGCCGATCTGTCTAATTAGGCTACTGATTCCTGAGCTAAACTCGAGGCTTCTCTTCACTCAACCAATCCACTCAGGCGGCTCACCAGGTTACTAACAGCCTACAGATTCGAGTTGGCAGACCAGTCGGCCAGTCTACCCAGTCGACCTGCTTTATTAGCTTGGCCACTCGGTTTGGCTCGATGGTTCAATCGGTTCATAAGACCCTCTAGGTTTGTTTATCTGACAGTTCAGCTTCAGCTATTCTTAATTTGGACTATCATATTGACGATCCTGCTGACGTTGATCCGACCTAAGGCCTTCCCCTTCAGCACATCAAATAATAATCCAAATTAGATGACAAGACATTCAATAACATTCAATAACAGGGTATATATGCTTCTTCTCTGTCTCATCAATAGGCCAGAGAAGGAATAAAAGAAGTACACTTTCTCCCCTTCAATCCCGTCGACAAGAGAACTGCTCTTACCTACATTGACAACGCAGATGGAAAGTGGTACCGCGTAAGCAAAGGGGCACCCGATCAGGTACATGTCCATCTCCAGTTCATATTAATCTTTCATCATTAATTCGACATTAACGGTTTGATCATTCCTCATCCGGAGTAGATTCTTAACCTCTGCGACTGCACCGACGAAGTCCACAAAAGCGTTCACGCCGCCATCAATCGATTTGCTGAACGAGGACTTCGCTCACTGGCCGTTGCCACACAGGTCCTCTCCTCTTCTTGCCAGTTCTTGCACAAAAATGCTCCTTTCTTAATTGGTTTATATATATAAATAAATGCTGCAGGAGATACCAGAGAAGACAAAGGAGGCTGCCGGAGGACCTTGGCAATTTATTGCCTTGATGCCTCTGTTTGATCCCCCACGCCATGACAGTGCCGAGACCATACGCAAGGCCCTGGACCTCGGCGTCAACGTGAAGATGATCACCGGCGACCAGCTTGCCATCGCAAAGGAAACCGGTCGAAGACTCGGCATGGGAATCAACATGTACCCTGCCTCTGCCCTGTTCCATCAGAACAGGGATCCCTCAATTCCTGAGTTTTCCGAAGAGGATTTAATAGAGAAGGCTGATGGATTCGCCGGAGTCTTTCCTGGTCAGCCTGAATTTTTCTGCTTATCAAATTACATATGACGTTGACATTCTTAATTTATGAACTAGAACACAAGTATGAAATCGTGAGGAAGCTGAAGGAGAGGAAGCACATCTGTGGAATGACAGGCGATGGAGTCAACGATGCTCCTGCCCTGAAGAAAGCAGACATCGGGATCGCCGTCGATGGTGCGACGGACGCTGCTAGAAGCGCCGCCGACATTGTCCTAACTCAGCCGGGTCTCAGCGTCATCATCAGTGCTGTTCTTACCAGCCGATCTATTTTCCAGAGGATGAAAAACTATACGGTAATTAACTAACTTCTGATTAATTTTGTTCTTTCTTTATTTCTGCATCAATGCATGGTTTAATTAGTTCTTTGATCCTTTGGGATGCATGCAGATTTACGCTGTCTCCATAACCATTCGCATCGTTGTAAGTTAATTCAGTTAAATTTTTGCATGTCTTTGATACGAATCGATCGATGACATTCAAAATCTTAATTTGTAGCTCGGGTTTATGCTTATTGCATTGATCTGGAAGTTCGACTTCTCACCCTTCATGATCTTAATCATCGCCATCCTCAACGATGGTGAGATCGATTGACTTTCAATGAATTATTTCTATTTCATTTTGGATTTCCCTCTCTTGATTGGGTAATTACAGGTACGATCATGACGATCTCTAAGGACCGTGTGAGGCCGTCCCCGATGCCTGATAGTTGGAAATTGAAGGAGATATTTGCTACCGGCGCTGTTTTAGGCAGTTATTTGGCTTTCATGACTCTTATTTTCTTCTGGGCTATGAGAGATACAGACTTTTTCTCGGATCGTTTCAAAGTTAGATCATTGAGGAACAATGATGAGGAGATGATGTCTGCTTTGTACCTTCAAGTCAGTATAATTAGCCAAGCTCTTATATTTGTTACGCGCGCACGCAGCTGGTGCTTTGCTGAACTGCCTGGGCTTCTCTTGGTCTCTGCCTTTGTTGGTGCTCAACTGGTAATTAAGAAACTCTTTTCCATTTTTTTTAGTTCTTTATATACAGACGGAATCTATGGTCCTTTCTTGGTCCAGATCAGGAGGACCGTTGGATCAGATCATGGATCCATGTATTGGTCCCTCCTGATCTGATCCAACGACCCTCCTAGTTGCAAACCAGAAGAGGACCAAAGATTATGTACCAAAGAATCTACACTCCTTTATATATGGGTTCAAGAAAAGAAGGTAGGATTCGGACAGGACTAAAAGGAAGTTCTATTTCCGTTCCTTAAATTGTTAAAAAATTAGAATTTTCTTGTTTTACTTTTTTTTTTTTCATTGGATCTCCATGATAACTTCGTAGTTTAGATCTTCGCCAAGGTTTTAAACGGAAAGGAAATAGAATTTGTACTTGAAGATCATCTGTTATCTACCCTTTCTCAACGCATTTCTTTAGAGAAAGACTCTTTTTTTTTTCCCTCTTTCTAGATAGAAAATCCTTCTCAGAACATGGAGTGTACATCAAATCCATGTTTGAATTGAAACTGAGATACTTGTACAAATTCTTCCCTTTTGAATCAGATAGATTCATATCTGAAAGAGGCTGACAATAAGTTCTTTCTAAATTAACTATTTACTCACAGGTTGCGACTATCATAGCTGTTTATGCCAACTGGGGATTTGCAAGGATAAAAGGAATTGGGTGGGGTTGGACGGGTGTTATCTGGCTTTATAGTCTCGTTTCTTTCGTCCCTCTTGACTTGTTCAAGTTTTTCATCCGCTACATCCTTAGCGGAAAGGCTTGGAATAACCTCCTCGAGAAGAAGGTATATATACACACACATATATATATATAGCCATTAGTTAATCTGATGATCTTACAAACGAAATCACAGATTGCTTTCACGACCAAGAAGGACTACGGCCGGGAAGAGAGAGAAGCTCGATGGGCGATGGCACAGAGAACACTGCACGGGCTTCATACGCTCGATCTGCCAGACAGAAGCAGTTACAAAGAACTCACTGAAATGGCCGAACAAGCAAAGAGGCGAGCTGAAGTTGCGAGGTAGATTTATTAGCATTAATTCACAAGAAATTAACACTAGGATCAATTATAACTTTAATTGCTTGCTTGCAGGTTTCGTGAGATGCAAACGCTCAAGGGACACGTTGAATCTGTATTCCAACTGAAAGGAGTCGATGTTAACACGGTTCAACAACATCACACAGTATAAGTACTTGAAAGCAAATGTTGCTGCAGCAAAGCTGGCTAGCTACTGTTCTACTTTATTATTTGTCATTTTTAGTGTCTTCAACAACACATCGATCGACTTGTTTCAAAACTTTCCTCAAAGTTGCTCCTTCATCTCCTTTGTTACAAGGTGAATGAATATTTATCTTGTACAATATATAATATATACTGTTAATTTATTCTTCAAAGTTGTGGCAGAGAGATCGGTCGACCGAAAATCAGCTTGGAGACGCAGAGCCTTTGCAGAGAGGGCACCAGTTCTTGGACTTAAGCCACTGCTCTATGCATGTTGCATGGTAGACATGCCCGCACGCCACCTCCCCCAATTCATCCCCCTCAATAAATTCTTCCTGAAAATTAATTAAAGATCAAATTACACATGAATTTAAAAGAGAAAATAATAATAATAATAAATCAAAGATTTTTGTTGAATTATGCCTGGCAAATGCTGCAAGTAGCAGAGTCTCCGGAGGTGTATTTGCTTCTCTTCAAGCACTTGCTCAAGCCTTCTGCAGATACAGCTGTGCTCACGGTTCCTATTCTCTCTCCTAGGTCTAGCAGTTCCTGTTCATGCTCATGGAAGAAAGATCAAAGCATCGAAAGATGAATCAGGTTTTTATCGAAAGGTGTCTTTTGGATACCGTAAAAGGAAAATTTTATATTTTTTCCTGCGTTCTTTGATAAATTAAAAAATAGTGTACGTCTTTCAGTAAATATAATATCTAAAAAGCACATTTTAGTAAAAATCTGAAGATTAATTGAACTGACCTCGTAACTCATATCATCTATGTCCAATCTCATGTCCCCGTAAGGGTCGTCGTAGATGTGCCGGTGATTCTCATCATCTACTAAATTATCGTCCTCCCATGGCTCGACGATCACAGGCTCTAATTCTGAGTTTTGTAAAGTGGTGAATGGCTCTGTTTCTCTCTTTTTTTTTGGGAGTTTCCTTCTAGCAACACCTCGAGAGGTTCTCTCTGAGACGATGTAAGATTGAGTTTTTGATTTTCTCGGGGTGCAATCGCCTAGCCGTCGTCGTCGATGATCACGGTTTCTTTCTCCAGAGGAACTGGATTTCTCAGTGAATGTGAAGGTTAAGCCACTGGGCGTGAATAATATTCCAGAAGCTGTTCTTCTACCCAATGACATGTCCATGGATCTGGAAGAGTGAAAAAACTATACGATGGAGGAAAAGAAGTAATAATGAATAAGATGCAAATTGTTGCAAGAATTCAAACAAAAAAGAAAGAATGAAAGAAAATACAACCCTGATTGAATGAATGTAGCACTTTAATCAACTGTAATGATGATCGATCTCCGTTAATGGAGAGTTTGGAGGAAGAAATTCGATCCTGAGGGGATGGCAAAAGGATATATAGATGTAGATGCTGGATTATAGGATCTAGCCTTATGATTTTAATAAGGAAAAATATGACTTGGTATAGTATATTTATTATCTATCCCATCATTTAAATCTAATCAAATTATAATTTTATGTATAGATTGTTGTTATGATTGACTTAATCTCAAATTTTAAAAGAATGGATGTTTTTTCTTTCTTTCCCAATATATAATGATAAATGATATACATAGTAAAAAAATATTAGAGAAAAGTTCAACAATAGAAACATAAATTCATGGTTGACCATTTTCATATAGATTTTTTTTTCTGTGTATATTATTTTTTATAGATAATTAAGGACTTTTTATCTAGATTTTCTACAATTAATTAATAATTTAACCTACAGAATTGATTAAATCAAAATTAAATAAACGCAAATCAAATAAACCAAACGGGTAAAAAAATGATATCTACAATATAGCAATCGTCTAATGCCGGTTTAATTGGTTTTTGAATTTCAAAATTTCGACTGAATCAAATATATTAAATAATTGTGATTAAAAAAAATCAAATAAACCAAATTGAAGTTTCGAATTGGATTGGATAGTTTAATTCTGATTTAACTGATCTTTTGTTCACCAGGAGATATAATCCAAAAGTGACACAAGATGAAAAATATAACTTGAATATATCAATAAATTACTACAAACTTATTCCTACTACTGAATGATTTCTCAGTGAATGAAATAAATTGCGATAATATTGAAAATACTCCTTCACGAAATGATTGATGTTCTAAACTAAACATAACTGCACAGAACTTATAACAAAAATTAAATAGTTATTATGATTGATACCTGTTCGGATTGGTAAGAAGTTAATTCGCTTTATACATTAGATTTTTTTTAAAAACTTTGTCTGTTAATCCTAAGGTAAACATAATTTGATAGCAACATAAGACTATATATAAAAAAAATAATCCACTAAAAATTATAACAATCACAAAATTACTGCCGGCTTATTGAATCTTAAATAAGATGTGAGAATTTAAATTATACTTTGTATTAAATAAACATGATAAATGAATATATTACCTTTAATGAGTATCTAAATTAACACTCCAAATCTCTTCTTTAGATGATGTTATTGTCTTTGAAAGGGTTTGTATTAGGGACTAAAGTTTATTATTTATAGGGGACTCATACATAATCATGTACTTAATAAAAGGTATGATATACATATTAAGGTAAGATTCTGATTAATTATAATACACATTTAAATCTTACAATATATGCCACTTAATTAAGACAAAATATATATGCATAATTAAAATTTTAACAAATATATGACCCTTAATATAGTAAGATTTGTAATCAAAATCAAATCTTTACAAATGCTGAAGATCTCTTGGCGACAAGAGATCCGAGCCAAGAAACTAACATCTTTTATGATAAAATTCTAGCATTTGATTGTACTAGATTTTCCTTTACTAATTCAATGATGCTTTAATTTGCTTGCAGAATTTCAACTCTTTTCATTTTTATTGAGGTAGAGATTCTTCAGTGCCAGACAAATTCGGCCACCTTAAATAAGTGTTTCGATTCCATTGCAGTCAAGATTTGATTTGATTTTCTTTTCTTTTCCTTCTGGTGGACAAAGTTGAAATCGGTGTTTGGGATGTTATCTAAACAAGAACATGATTGAGCATTGTTCTTTGTTTTTTTAACAAATAGAGTAGTCAATTTAGGTTGGATTCATTAGATTGGTCTTAGATTGAGTTAAAATTTTATCAATACATTTTAAAGTGGGTTGGCTAGCTCGTCTTGATCTGTGACCGTGTGGGTTGGCTCACGATGGGTTCGAATTGACCTTCAAATTGAGAGTTTTTTTTTTAACTAAAATTTATAACTAAAGTGGAAACTCAATGACATCATGGGCTTAATCCGTCTAATACTAAACCAAAACTTTATTATTATTATTATTATTATTAAAAAAAAAAACATTTTCTATAGTAGACACGTGAGCTTAAACTTAAATATTAAAATTTCAATAATATATTTTTTTTTGACCGCCTTGTGAGTTGACCAAGTTAACCCGCAACTCGTCTTGAGTTGGGCCGGAGAGTACCTATCCCGCCGCGGGCTGACCAGCACCCCCCTCCCCCAATCATGGATTTTTGATGGGGTCAGGCTAGCCCGTGGTACCCGCCCTGCCCATTTGACTGCACTAGCACTAAGTATTCAGTCTGTGATGACTAATTCTGGAGTGATTAGTCCGGTCCGACCCGACGTAAGTTTTTTATCGGTCACTACAGTAAATAAAAAAAATGATTAATTAAGTTCGGTAATGTCGAGCCTGGGGTGACTAGCTAGGGTGGTTGGGAGACAACTGAGCACCCTTACCACTGCACCATAACCCTAGAGCGGTCACCACAGTAAATAAAAATGATAAACCGAGTTAGCCTCATTGACTAGCCCTGGGTAGGTGGTCAGCCCCATGGAAGTTTCCCACCGAGCAGCCATGTAAATCGGGAAGCACTCGTAGCGGGTGCTCAGAAGTCCAACATCCCTTAGTTGTGAGTTATATTTGGAGGAAAAATCCCTGCAAATGTTTTGTAGTTGGAAATCGAATTATAGATACTTGGGAGATAACTGAGTGCCCTTAGTACTGCTGTACTATAGCCCCCGGGGCCGTCGCCATAGTAAATAATGTGGTAAAGCGATTCGCTCATCCCAGCGCCCCCGCCAACCCGTCCCTATGGCAAAATGGTCGTGTCGAGTTTCGACCTCAAAATCTCATATGACAACCTTTCATGCTTTAACCATCGCACCGCCTCGAGGGGACGGTCGCCGTAGTAAATAAAAAAAATGATTAACCAGGTTGGGTAATGTCGGACCTGGGATGACCGTCGCCATAGTAAATAAATAAAAAAAATGATAAACCCAGTTAACCTCATTCACTATCTTTGGGGGGTGGCTGACCCGGCCCCACGGAAGTTTCCCACCTGCTACTAGGGTAAATCGGGAAGCACTCACGGCGAGCAGTTCAGAAGACAACTGAATACCCTTACCGCTGTACTATAGCTCCGGGGACATTACTACAGTAAATAAACGATAAACCCAGTTAGCCTCATTGACTATCTCTGGGGTGGTCGACCCGGCCCCACATAAGTTTTCCACTGGCTAACAGGGTAAATCGGAAAACACTCATGATGGATAGTATAAAAGTCCAACATTCTTTAGTTACGAGTCTCATTTCATTACTACAGTAAATAAGCACAAAGGTGGCTCATCGTATTTTTAGATCAATCGTTCGTGAAAATAAAAATTCATCCGTCTGTTAATTTATAGAAGTTAGAAGCTTGATCTTTAAATACACACAAAAAAAAAAGAAAAAAAAAAAAAGT
>JBAMIE010205949.1:0-10672 GCA_037177295.1 Kaempferia parviflora
TTACGGACCATACTTCGTTTCTTTTTCATCCATCCTGATGCATGAATAATTTTTGAGGTATTATGGACGATTAAGTTAAGTCCTGTGGGTTTTGTTTTAACAATTAGAAATTTTATTCACCGTAATTTAAGTGTTTTTTAAGAAGCAGATGGTATGGTACGAGAGAGAGACTCTCATCATCCAAAATATTCATTATATATCTATATTTATGAAGGACTACTATTCACTTCATCCTGTGTTACAAACTCATCTATAATATTACAGAACATATATGAGTATCAGTGCTATTCATAATATTTTCTCCCTTTATTTTGTAATTTTGACCTATTCTTTTTAACAATTATTTCCATACAATAATCTTGGATTTATACTTTTGTAAATAATGTTAAAAAAAAAAATACTGAACAGATAATCGGAACCATCAGTTCAACTCTATAGAAGTTTTTCATTGATCATTAAAGTAAATTGAGAAGCGCTCATGTGATAAAAGGCGACTTCGTTGGCCCCAGCGTCCCCGCCAATCCGTCTCAGGATTAACACGGAGGAGGTAAATCACGGATGGCTACTAGTCATAAGTGCAAATGGTCAAAACATGGGAAAGGTATATGCTCGGGCGCGCCAAAAAATTGAGAAGCGCTCACCGTGAATAATTTAGAAGTCTAATATCCTATAGTTGCGTGTCACATTTGAAAATTTTCTTTTCATAAATGTATTATAATTAAGGAACGAATTGTGGATATCAGAGTGATGATTTATTACTTTTCCACTGTGGGTTAAATAGTGTAAAAGGGCATATAGATGATTTGGTATGCAAACACTATTGAGAATGATTTTAGTTCATCTATGTTGTTTTTTATAATTTCACTGATGAGAGAATGATTTTTTCCGATGATCATTTTAACTATATTTTTTGATATTTTGGCAATAGATATTTGTGCTTGATTGTATACGTTGAGCAGCGTGCAAGAATTATTATGAAATTTTAAATATTGAAGTAATTTACCTTAGATGATGAATTTTAAAAAATTGGAAAATATGAAGAAAAAAAATCCAAAATATAAAAAAGAAAAAAATGGGAATGAAAAAAAAAAATCTAAGAAATATAATGATGGACGAGCGGAGGAGGGTTCAAGGTATTTAAAAAAAATATATAAAAAATTAAAATGTTTTAAAATCAATTTGATACTCTTGAAATGTTTTTGGATTAGTTGTTTTTTAATTAAAAATATTTTAGTAATTTTATAAGATTTTGACTATTGAAATTGTGGTTAACACCGCTGTGGTTGTGCCAGCCCGGCAGCCGGACCATGTTCGACCCAAGAGCCAAGTCACTACTGTCCGGCTGGGCTGACTTAGTTAATTTTAAGCCGGACTCAGCATGATTGTGCTGGACCCGATCAATTTTCCGGAAATACAACAACATTGAATCACTAGGAAACCAAACTGTTTTAGTCGTGGAGGCCTACCGAACGCATCGATTTCCTGCTCTGATACCTCCGCTTTTGTCGACTACTCTGCGGCAGCTGACCCGCTTCCGTTCTCCTTCTCCATGGCTTCCATCTCCTCAGCTCTACAGAACTCCCTATCGGAGAACATTCCTGCTCGCACGATCGCCTCTTTGCATTGTGATCCATGTCCTTTTGGAAGGCGGAGTACTCTCACGCTTAGAGGCGATTGCTTTCAGGTTTTTAAGCTGCAGGCGGGTGAGAAAAGGCGAGGAGAAGTGAGGGTTGTGAGGATCCCCGATTGTGGAGGTAAGCGTTGACCTTTTAGTCCGTTTTGCCATACAAATCGTTGCCTCTCAAATGATTTGTCCTTTTCACTTTGACTCGAATTGGAGGAAGGTTGGAAATTCACTATGTTTTTTTACGAGGAAAAAAAGAAAATGAATGGTTTCTGTTGGATAATGCTGCAAATTTGAATTAGCATCATTTCATCTAGTGATTGGGCGGATCCCCAATGTAGCATGGCTACTCAATTTGGAGAGAATGAAAAAGGGGTGACTAGTGAGAACTTGGAGCTAGTAATTCCTCGAAACGTTGCGAGGATCACCTTCTGTCATTCTCAAAGAGAGTTCTTGCATTTGATCTTTTTTACTTGGTAAGTTGAGTCATGACAGTTTATTTGCTTTGTGATCAGATTCGATTGAGGCTTCTATCGCTAGATCTGATGTTCCTGTCTTGTCTGGTTCTGAGGTAATCAATCCCATATTCCCTCCTTAAACCGGTTAGCAATTGAGTAGACTTGTGGAATGGTTCAGATTTTTTTGTCTATCGTTATTGCTAACGTATATATGAAAGTGACAAGTTATCTGCTTCCATTTTTCATGCAATATTTAATTAAAATTTGTGCGCTGGTTTCGAGAGTTAATTTCACAAAGTAATCCTGTCTATCGTTCCTAAGTTTTTCATTTAGAATAATCACAATGCAGGCCACTTGTTTGGTGTCTGATAGCAGCATTCTTCATCATTGAAGAACACTGATTGGTAAAGCTAGTTAAAAAAACGAAGACTTCATTGTTTTGTAGTCCTTCAACTGAGGATCTTATGTATGCCACGTTTGGCTTATAAAAATTCACATTGATGTCTTTCATCTTCAAGATCAAATTTTCTCTTAAATTCTAATTGAGAAGCTTAGACTATTTGAAGTTATTAATTGGATAAATTTTTTATTTTGAATGAAGCTAATCAGACTGAATAATTATTCATATTTTATTCATGTTGAATAGTGTACTTTAAAAAAAAATAATTACTCCTACAATATATTTTATCAAAAGTTGATTATCTAAGAGTAATTTTCTAACTATTATTTATGTGGCAAACGACTAGGTTGTACAAAGGTTTACAACATTTCTTGGAAACTCAACCAGCAAGCAGAATTACTTGGCCATGTACTCTAGCATTTTTGGTGGAATTACTACAGATCCCGCAGCAATGGTTATTCCAATGGATGATCACATGGTCCATCGAGGACATGGTGTCTTTGATACTGCTGCTATAATGGATGGGTATCCCCTATGAAATTTACCATGCCTTTGAAATATTCTAGATGGAACATGTTTACATAATTTGTTTTTTTAAACAAAAAACTTCTTTAATTTGGCCACATGTCAAACCTTGAGAACTTTCTCCCCTCCACAGTGGCTAGTTCCATAAACATGCTAAGTTCCCGAGAATCACAATATATGCAGAAGTTAAATCTACTACTAAGAACTTGGCTTCTACAGTTCTGATGTGGCACTCCTTTCCAACAGGTACAGTCAAAACAGTTGTTTCAAGAGTCCTAATGCCATCTCTAGTAAAACCTATCTATGTGATACTTTCACTTCGAGTATAGCCATCTTTAAGAATGTATCTTAGTTCAATGCATTGACCAAATTGCCTGTATCTACCAGATCCTTCCTAACCAACTAGTTAGGAGTACCAGGGTATCCTGATTCTAACTGTATCCTTTTTTGAGAACTGAGATTCTAATTGTACTCATGCTCTACTTGCAAAGGAAAAGACGAAGGTTTCCTTCAGGCATAAGATTGACGTATCACTACTTTTCCCTCCTGAAGTTGACCCTCTATCTATCAAATTGAGATGCCTCTGAGTGTCCTGAATCTGTTCCTTCTCCTTTTGACTGACAAACTTGCAGAAATGCTATGTCCTGATTATTTTCTCAATCTGAAATTTTAGCTGAATGCATTTGTCTATGTCGTCTCCATGATCCTGGTGATATCGGCAATGTTTCATTCTATATTTTTACTGAATAAAGGTCAAATTGGTCGTGGCTTAGGCAGTTGCGGGTTTTGATCTTTGAATTTTATAAGTACTTTGCATTGTGGGGTGTTTAGGGTTCTTCTTTTGAGCCTTCTCATTACAGGTTGTGTTTGTTAAACTCCCTTGACTACTTGTCAAAAGCTACTCAACTTTTCGATCCTGTAGGGTTTTATCTTTGTGGCCTTATTTTGCATCACATTGTCCCAGTATCTACTTGCTCTTTCCAACATTTTATCATAATCCTTTGGAAGTTCTTATATAAAGAATATGAATATTATAAAAATCTTTTGAGCCAAACTTGAAGATAGCCATTAGGATAGTTGGATTAAAACCACCTATTTACCTTGTCACCATGATAAACATATTTGAATTTTTTTGAAAGTGGCTCAACCCTTTCTTCAATGTTATGAGGCTATTTGCAGCTTGAATTATTCAATTAATGCTAACAGAATAAGCCTCAAAACATTGGTGAGTTCTAAAATAGACATTTTCCTAATGACAACTAGCAAACCATCAGCGTGCTACCACTCGTAATGTTGTTGGAAAACTTGGCACATTAGTGCATCATACATTTTTTATAAAAGGACGTATGGGAATTGAAAGCATTGATATTCTCTGGCATTCTATACTCTCATAAGTGTCCATATTTGTGAAAATACTTTAGGGCATGCTCCTTTTGAATCTCAAAGCGAAGGGTGTTCAAGTCTTTCGACTTCTCATTTTTGTTGCCTTAACTCTTCCCTCCTCTACATTTGTTCCTCCTCAAATTACTTGGTTCTTTCACACCAAGATAATTTTTTTCTTTTTCCCTTAGGTGCTCAAATTATTCGTGCTCCACAATGATGTCATATTTCTCCCTCAAATCTTCCATCACTCTAACATCTACCTTTGGCTTTTACTCTATCATTAGCTCAAGAAATATCTTCCTAATCACTCTTGCTTGAATTTTATTTGTGAGTTCATTGTTTCATGTTTCCTTACCTACAACCACTGAGTCCAATGAAAAATTTGAACTTGTGGCCCTAGAATTAAACAATTCTTTCATTTATAATACGGAAAATTTCAAGCTCGACCCCTCCTTGGCTAGCTAGAAGTTTACTAATTTAATCTGTTATGTTCAAAACCCAGTATATGTAGAAGTCTACTAGATTTTTGGGATTTCATATGGTGAAGAATAGGCTAGAGGTGGTTAAGGTGCGAAGAGATCGACTTGGTTAAGTTGAAGCACGGAGTGAGTTGAAATCGATTTAATTTCTTCTAGCTTGGTCGAGGTAATTCGAGTTCGGCATAAATGGATTGTGTCTAACTGAGCTATATACTTCTGAAGCTAGTTGTGAGAGATTGTTCAGAGAACAGAGAATTGCTTCAGAATTTAGGTTGATCATGCGGTTGTAGAATTGATGTAGTGTTTAGAGATGAACCTAGGGTTGAAGTGGGGCTTTAGGGTAACATATGGATAGTAACAAATGGCAAGAAATGAGGAAACAACTCTGAAATGAACGAAATGGCTAGTAGTTTTTGGCCTTTGTCCATTATAGTTGGTCTGCTAATACGACCAACAGGTGTCTCTTTATGTAGAACCTATCAATGATGCATGGCCCTGTAGTTGGACTATCTAGCCAGTCTCAACAACTGGACTATCAGTTTGTGTGGTAAAATTAAGACCCAAGTTCCAAATCCAATCTATTTATACAATGAGATCATATTTGCATTTGACCTAGATAAACACGGTGGAATTGATTTGTCTTTATCAAACATGGAGAACCAATAACATAAAAGACCAGAATGATTTTGTTATTCTCCTAAAACCCCTAAAATACTCATTTATTTAGTCTAGTATTATATTGGCAGAGATGCAATTTTACAATATTGAAATAACTATAACCAATAACAAAAAAACCCAAACCCCAAATCATTCACCTGATTACCCTGGTTTTCTACTGAATATTAGATGGGTAGAGACCTCTTTTTATCAATACTTTTTTTCTAGGTTTTTGTAAACTATATGTACTTGTATTGATGGCTAATATATAAATATGATTTCTGTAAATAAAAATTTAAGATTATTGTTATAATTATGCAATTGGGACCGATTAGTTAGCTTGTATTTTTAATTTGATATGCAATTCGATCAATTGACCCACTAGTTTGACTAGTGAACTAGTGATCCGACATTCAGTTCAATTTCTAGTCCTCTTTTAGAAGTATGGTTTCCTCCTGTAGGCTAAGTCAGAAATGTCTGTTTACTCTTGGTCAAAATGAGAGTGCATGGATCCAAAGCAATCCATATTGTGAACTCACAAATGACCATGTTGTTCATTGAAAAGCTCTTTGGGTTATTATACCCGCGTAAAATAGTTTGTAACAGGAAAAAAGTTGGCACAGTTTACCACCAATGAGTATAGCAAGAAGAAAATTTGAAAAGTCTCAAATGTTTTATGTTTTTAGCACAAATAAATTGAATTTTTTTTTTAAGAAGTGAGAAGTACAGTAAGATTCTTTCAGTAGAATTGTTCTCACAATCCTTCATATTTAATGTTGTTTCTTTATTTAAGTAAAAATGAGTCTTAAATATGATTTCTAAACTTTTGGTTCTTATGACTTTGTATGTGATGAAACTAAAATATAGTCAATCTTCAAGTCAAATTCCAACCTCACACCTTTTCTTTGCATGTCTCTCCTACTCAGGCACCTTTATGAGCTAGATCAACATCTAGAACGTTTCTTCAAATCTGCATCAATGGCAAAAATCCAGCTTCCTTTTTATCAACCTACAATTAAGAATATCCTTACACAAACTGTAGCGGTTTCGAAATGCAGGCAAGGGTCATTAAGATATTGGCTCTCTCCAGGACCCGGAGATTTCCAGTTATCTCCATCCGGCTGTTTAAATCCTGCTCTTTATGCTATCGTGATTGAAGCTCCATCCTTACCTGTTTGTTGCGGAGATAAAGTAGTAACATCTACCATCCCTATGAAACCACTTCAGTTCGCTGTGATGAAGAATGTTAATTATCTCCCTAATGCACTCTCAAAAATGCAAGCTGAAGAGAATGGGGCATTTGCAGCAATTTGGCTAGATGATGAAGGCTTTATTGCTGAGGGTCCCAACATGAATGTGGCATTTGTGACAAAAGACAGAGAACTAATCATGCCTCTTTTTGACAAAATTCTCAGTGGATGTACAGCCAAAAGAGTATTAGTTCTTGCAGAAGAACTTCTAGCAGATGGCAGACTAAGTGCAATTAATACAAGGAATGTCACAGTCCAGGAAGGAAAGGCGGCCAATGAGATGATGCTTATTGGAAGTGGAATACTCGTGAAGCCTGTTCTTCAATGGGATGAACATCCCATTGGTTCTGGTAAGTCTTTTTATCTTCTGTAAGAAGCTTGCATCTTCACACCTATATATTTAAACAAATATCTGCTTGAAACTTAATATGGCTTTTATGGCTTGCAAAGGTCTAAACCCAAGTGATGTCTTTTCTATGCCATCATGGACCTTAGTATCTGTATCGTGCATCAAAGATTATGTGCGCATGAACTTGGTGCTCACTTGCTCTGGAGGGTGTTCACTTTTTGTTGCTGACTTAGCAAGTAGGAACCTGTGCAGTTTATTTGTTGCTGACCTAGCAAGCAGGAACCTGTCCAGTTTATTTGACTTCAAGGGTCGACAACATTAGAAAATCATTTTTGACCTAAACTTGTTTTGCCCACCTCAAGGTTTAGCAACACAGCATACCAGTCTTGGCTCAGGTTGGCCTACCAGATCCCAAGAGCCAACAACATAGCATACCACTCTAATGCATCGACTACTTCTAAACTTTTATTGTCGTGTACACTTTGACTCAACCTTTCATAAGGTCAATTGACCATTGCGAACCAAAAGGTTGTATATGTTTGAGTTAATATATTAACGACTGCCTCTGTTAATTCCATATGGATTTTTTTCTCATTACTGTACTTGATTAATGCCATGCTTAGGGAATTAAGGAGTTTGGACAGCTGGTGGTCATTTGTGAATGCAAGCATTGAGGGATTTATATTGAAGCTCATGTTTTCTCCTATTTAAAATTTCATTTGCTACATTGTAGGAACAACAATGAATCATACTCGAAAGACTTAACTCATTATAGACTTTTTGATAAGCTCGGAAAATCAAGTTGAAAATCTTCCACTCCTTGCTTTCTTCCTCTGTTTATATTTTGTTTCATTTATTTCATTCAACTGGATCATGTTCAGTAGCTTTATAATGGTAGCAGGCATCTCATTTCTACAGCTCCGGCTCTAAACTTTTTTTGTTGTTGTTGTTGTAGGTAAGGAAGGTCCTGTTGCACAAGCTCTATTTAAACTGATTTTGGATGACATGAAATATGGGCCACCTACAGTAAGGATGCCAGTTCCATACTGAAACTATACTAGAAATAAATTCAAGATGCACCAATCAGTGACTCCTAATAACCTCTTTACCATGGCATAGAGTTTGCGTAATGCAATGGGAATGGTATATTTGTTTGATGGGACTGCATGTTTTGGGAGGGATGATTAAGTGAAACAGAGAATCAGATAAACTTTAATCATGTAATATCTGCACATGTTCATGGTTTGTTTTGTTCGCTTATATAGTTAAGCTGCTGGTATTGAATTTATATAGATGAAATTTGATATATTATTATGGAATTTTTGTTTATCCACTACTAATCCTTCTTATTTGTTCCTTCCTTTCAAGTGTGGCTAGGTAGATAAAAAGCCTTTGAACAAATGAGCAAGAAGGAGACTAAATTCGGTAGGTTAATGCTGGTAAGCTAATTGATTCCACGAGCTAAACGAGTTGAGTAAGCTAGTCAAACTAAGCATAATTCAATGAATTAAACAAGCTAATTAGACATAAATTGTTCGATGAAATTAAACCCAATTAATTTTGAATGTATGAACCAATTGATTTTGAACAAGTTTTTTTCATCTCTCTTTTTTTTTCCTCATAGTAGAAAACATATAATGGCTAGTGTTCAATGTCAAATGAGTCAAGCTTCAGAGATATATTAAGCGAGTGTAACTTGAACCAAAAGATGAGAAGTTACAAACACTAGTAGCCAAATTGGAACCCACTGAGCATCTACCTTTTATCACAATTTCTCAAAGAACTTATGATTTCTTCATTGAAATAATATTAAGGTAATGGAGCCAAATCCTGCCTCTCTCTTAGTGAAAGGATCTTAGAAAGCAATGGAGCCAAATCCTTCCTCCACTGAATAATTAAATGTCCCTTTCGCCATCTTTTCTTTCTTTCTTTGGTTAATAACTTATCAGATAGAATTTGCCTCAAAACCGATACTTTTTTGATGAGACTGCCATTCCGATCGACACGACACAAGGTTGTGCAGTTGTGCTCTTATCTTCCACCAAATTCAGCTAAGTTGTTTTCAGAATCTTCAGATAATTGTGGGCAAGTAAAGGGATTCAGTGGTTTACCTTTCTCAGCCTGAATAAATTGTGGCACACTGATGCAGAAGATCTGTGAGCAACAACGGCAATAAAGACAAGCGGTGCGAGGTGATCATTCGACGAAAAAGCAACGCGAAGTACTCGAATGAATTGTGATGAGAAAGCTGGAATTGGAGGGGGGTCATTTCTTCTTTAGCTTTCTTAAATCTGTAAAGTCTTTTTGTGGCGAATTGGTCTAAACTGTAATGAATGCAAGCCAATTGAAGCAACAGCATGGAGCCCTGCCACCACTTCCTCGCCCTCCATCTTAAGAATCCATGTGATATGATGGCACTCCACTTCTTGATTCAATCAAACCCTTCCTGTGGTCCTCCTCTTGATACCCCACCACAACAATGCCAAATGCCACACTCTAGCTATAGCTTGGACCCGACCGACCGATGACAAATAGATCATCAGTATGAATCCTTCAGCTCTATGATGCAGCACTTCATCACAGCTTAAACCAACAATTGGTTGTCGATCGAACCCACACCTTACATGATCGAAAAGGCAAGACAGCCGTTCGGAGGCATGAGCTCCTGCAAGTTTATTGACACATTGGTGGTTGTTGATGCTACTGCCGATCACACTAAAAGAAGATGACCCTTGCATCATCTCATCAGCCAAGAAGAAGCTGTACCGTACCCAAACAGAATCCATCTCGATCACTCACTACAAGGGAATAATTGCCAAGTCGATGAGCAAGTGTTGGAGACAGGGAGGAGAGGGTCCCTTTCCGCCTACAATTCAGAATCATGTAGCTCAAATCTTTCACTAGATTCAACTGCTGTCCATTACCAATATCAATCTTCACTAGATCTTCTTGGCTAGCTTCTTTCTTTCTTTCTTCCTTTATTTTTATTTTTTTGATCTTGGCAAATCATGCATAGTCTTGTTGGATCAATCCAAGGCATTCAAGATGGGTGCAATGGAACAGGTTGCCCACCAACTAATAATGCTGAATTGCTGATACATGCATCTGAAATAATTAAGGGAATTAATTATAACAGTGAGTGAAATTATTGGCAGACAGACAGACCATTTTGCAACTGTATTTTTTGCTAAGATGATCAGTGAAATTATATATATACGAGAAAATGGCGGTGTGCTTTGAGTGGGACTGCGATGAGAGTGGGGCTCCATTTGTGTGCACTGAATCCGGTCAGTCGAAGTTTGGCATGTGTCCAAGCAGTGGAAACTGTGTTTTCAAGGTTGGTAGGTCCGCTAGTAAGGCCTCGGCAACACGTGCACATGCACTAGCTTGATTTGATGAAGGCCGTAGGAGAGGAGAAGAGAGGAGAAGAGAAGAGAAAAGCAAAAAGAAGAGAGGAGGATTTTACCCTGGCTAGGTAAGCAATTAAGCACATGAAGACAAAACCTTTTTCAACCTGATCATCTTGGTCAAGGTTCCAACATTTCTC